>JAFMSR010000030.1:435816-583428 GCA_022818135.1 Saxidomus purpurata
TGCATTGTGTATACTTCTAAATGAATGGTGACATTAACACAAAATACATATGGAGCTGTTTGCAAAAAGTTAAACTACATGAAAATAGTAGTGAACTTTAAAAGTCATATTTTCTCTAGAAAATATCGCAATTTCATGTTTTCACATATGGCTGTTTCTGAAAAAATCTCCGCCTATAGAATAAGCTTTACAAATTTAAATACTAAATAGCAGTATATGAAATCATATGTACATTGAAGCGCTCATGTCAATAGTATACACATATAACAAAGATTTTTAGTTTTCTTCTCTTTTCTTAGAATAATCTTAGATTATCAAAGTGATAATAATTTTCATTCTCGATCGACCGTTAAATAACGAAATATTGTTAAAAACATCTTTGTGTATAACCATTGGTAAAAACTAGGGGTCTGACCACCGTCGCAACTTTTAATACACAAATAACAAAAGCTTGTTTAATTAAAAAAAACGCATTTTCAAGCTTTTTTTCAAAGTCAATTTACCCCAACCCAATTGACACCAATCAAAAATATCTATAAAAGATTCCAGTATAAAATTCTTCAATTGAACATTTGTGCAAAGGTCTAAACTTAAACAAAATATACAGATCTTTAAATATTTTCTATGTCTAGGCAAATTCCCAGTTTTCTAGATGGAATTTTATTTGTTCCGGCCAACAAAGATAACCATATAATGCACGTGCGTTCCGAAAGAGTATTGACCCGGTGCACAAAACGACACTGTGAATATTTGTGGTGTCAATCTCATTCACTCTATACAGAAAGGTGTGTAATAATATCCAGTACATAACTGACAGACCGACGCGTGCTTGCAAATCCGTACATTAATAAAATACGGCATTACATATTCATGTTAATATCAGAATCTAGATGTGCAAGTTTGTTTACCTAATTGATTTTTAAGTTGAAGCCAAAGTATAAGGAGAAAGTACTTAATAAGCCGGAAAAGAAATCCGCTGTGACGTCTCCGATCTTTTACTCCTTTAGTTGAGAATTTCTGACGGAGCCGACGCCATTGAATAAAGTTCAGTATACAAATGTATTAAGCGCTGCAAACTATATATAAAACACACAGGATGATTTTTTTACAATTTGTAATTAACAAATGTGCGTATTAGTTTGTATCTTTGAAATTTCAAGAAGGTTGTATTTTTGTATATCAGGTAAGTTTAACGACCACGTTGGTTATTTTTAAATAATTAAACCGTTTTTGATCTCATCCTGTCAATTTCGTATATTTGAAAGTAACGTCCTCACTCCCACATAAAAGCTATTTAGAACCGAACGCGCGCACCAGCTTTTTGCAAGTCCTGGTGCATGCGCGAGAAATTTAATATTGCCACAGCTGCATTTCGAGGAATATTCGAAGACCACTGATAGTAAAATAAATGCATTTAGTGTATGCAACATTCCCAAAGTATCCAGTTTTCAGTGTTCCATTGGCATACTAGTGTTAGAATATGTGTGACATGTATGTTGGTTATCAATTTTGTAAAATAAATGAATAAATACGGAATATTACAACTGTCGGTCGATCTGCGGCGTCGTATTTTTTGAGTTGGCTGTACATTTCCGGATCACACGAGAGGCGTAACCTCGAGTGTGATCCTAATCTATGCAGCAAACGAGAAAGATACACACGCAGATCAATTGACTGTTATGGTGTATTTTTTATTATATACCTTTTACCGAATATCATGTTTAATTTTAGTACAGTACTTTGAGTCATTCATGGCGTAAATCAACATAACGCGCTATTTCGTGTCACGTTTTATTTGATGTCAATGACGTCACTTGTGTCTTCCGTGTATAAACAAACAACAGTAATAAAAAGTAAATGCAAAATGTATATTATCTTTATGGTTTATTTGATGCGAAAAAGAATTTGTATTCCTTTGTCTTCAAATGTGACTTAAAAATCAATGTGACGACAATAAAACCAAACTTATTTACTTCAGCAATTTGGACCTATATTTCAACTTTTAGCGTAGGAATATGATATGAATATGCATTTGTGTACAACTTACACGGTGGACAGATAAGATACGGCTAAATTCAGCTGATACAGAATATTTGATACGGGATGTTGTATTTTACTGCACAAGAAAATTCAGATAAACATTAGTAGGTATATAATAGAATAACATTTACTGGTATTAAGTATTTAACTCGAGCTTTCTTAATAAATTGCACTTTTTTAACGCAAAAATACGGCTTATATATTGATGTCACCCTGCTGTTCAAGTTCTTGCTTAAAACAAAAGGGCGGCATCACTTAAGAAAATACTACAAATCATAATGAGGCAATATTACATCATTAAATGAAACCTTTAACGCCTAAATTTCATTGGATGACGAAATAAAGTCGCCCAATAATAATTGATAATCATTTATTATCAATCTTTTAATATTTTTAATTCAATTTACCGAGACAGCTGAATTTTTCAGATTGTTTAAACTTGAAATGGGCTGAATATATATGCATATCAAAATGCAAGAATTTCATCTAAAAGGATACTGAACGTTAGTGTACGCATATGTCCCCTTTTTCATACACAGTGAAATATACCTAGTCGCAGGTACAGATTTTCTATATAAGTCTTTTATCAATATTCTTTGTTTCCTACAATAGTTCTGATCTTGGAGCACTTTACAAGGTCCAGAAACGTAAAGTATAAATATACAAAAAACGATCATCTAATTGTATGAAAAAGAATTATTATAGGTGATCTTGAAGTAATATTTACATACGCCGCATTTTGAGGGTCGTTGACCCGCTCTTGTTATCTTATGTGATGTAAAATAACGTAATTTTGATGTGATATGAAGTCGGGGGTCAAACGATACAACAAACAAGTTACTTCAAATAACACTGACAAACATGTGACACTTTGGCTTCAAAGTATTTTATTAAACCTGGAAATGTAACAAAGTTTCATTTCTGTAATATGCGAACTGCTTAATGTTACTGATAGTCAGGTACTCACCCTTATTTATAGTGTTACATTTCCTAAAATCATCCAGTCATAAACTTATATGTTTGGCCAAAATAACTGTTTTTTTTTCCCAAACCTGTAACAGGGGGTCAAACAATACAACAAACAAGTTACTTCAAATAACACCTAACCCTAACCCTAAACCCTAACCCTAAACCCTAACCCTAACCCTAACCCTAACCTATATGTATCAATAATACTGCAGTACTAATGGTTATATCTATAATACTTAGACTTGGAGTTATTTTGTTTATAGAAAAGTAAAGGGGAAAATATCAAAAGATCAAAGCAATCCGGGTGGAAAATGCACCTATGGATATGGTGGGGGAATAAGGTGTTTTAAGTTTGAGACAAGTGGATCTACTTAAAAATAATTTCATTCAATATCTTTACAAATTTGTGTTGGCAAGCACTGCAAATGGTCTCCACATTTTATTAAACTTATCAATAGTAAATGACTTTATTGCATTTATTTTTTCAGCATGGAACAGTAAAGAAATGTTCTTTTTTAGAACACTCAGTACTGGCAGATTTAAATTTAACTTGCAATGATATACATACAACTTTGCAGTCATAACTATGGTATTCAAAGTTGGCTGGAATGATACATTACCAAACAGAATATTGGTGCCTGAAAAATCTACAATACTTTCATTACATGTTCTATTAATCCATACCTGAACATTTGTCCAGAAATCGTTTATGATGTCACATTCCCAGAATAAATGTACAATGGATTCTATGTCTAACATATTTAATAAACTTGTATCATATTTAGGCTTGTGAAGACATGTTATGCTTCTAAATTTAGAAGTAAAGGCCGACAATAAATCAATACCCGCCAGGTGACTGCATATGTCAATGTCAAATATTTAGTAGATGTTTTGCGATGGTTTTGGATAATTTCTTCATCTGTCTGTCTCAATCGGAAAGAAATTTCACAAGGTGAGTTATTGTTTCTTTGTTCAATTTTGTGCATCATTGTTTTATCAGTATGCTGTACTTGCACCCATATTTGTTGAAAATTCAAACCGAAAGTAGAACACTGTATCAGTCTATAGTATACGAGATGTCTGTTTACAAACAAATTATACTAGACCTAACTATCTGATGATGGTTTCAGACAAGTGCAGCAGGAGTTTACATTGTTATTTAAAGAGCTCCACCAGTACATAATGTGTTTGAAAGGAATATATTCTGTATCAACCTGACTGGGAGTGGGTGGGGAATGTGTAGCTCAATTTGTACAGTCATGCTGTTGGTCAAATTTATTTGTGGCATTGTTCAAAACTTCAAAAAATAAGCCAGACTCAATTCCTATTTAAGTACAGGCATGATCTCTTTCCTCCTATAAGCCATGATACATGAATTATTTCTTGACAAATCAAGTTTTACAAAATTTTATTAAAATTTATAAATACATTCTCTATGTATTTTTTAAAATCTATGTGCTTGATATGTGTGTTGAAAAACAATTTATTAAAGTATTTGGACACGAGTAGAAGCTGTATCTTTAAGGATTAATGCATGGTAGCTTATTTTGACTGTTTCTACAAGCAGAATGGCCAGAGCACAATAGTGTAACAAAAATCTTTTTATGATTATTATGGTTGACAGTTTATTAAAATCAAAGATTATGTGACAGGAGAATAATAGTTCCAAATTCAAAATGTAAACATTTATGTACTTCATTTCTTGTGTTTTCAAAGTTAAGTCTGTTTTCATTGAGATAAGGGGATATAATCAACATATTACAACACTCTTTTTTTCAGTGTAAGCCCCATGCAGCCAAGATGGGATGCTATAGTATTGTTTGGATTCCAAACAGATTTTCAATCATACCATGCTCAAGGTAGGCATTTGAAACTGTATTATATGTGTATAATAAGTGTAAATATAAATGATCTTATTAATAATCAACTTACCCAATATCTTATGTAATTCACTTAGTTTCATGAGTTTCATTTACACAAATGCATGTACATGCACACATAATAGTAACTAGTTGATTGATCTGTATCACTAAATTTACAGACTGGCCCTCTCTATAACTCCAAGGATGTTCCAGTGTTCTAGATTGCATGATGTGACAAAGGGAAGACACATATCTGCATAAGTTGCACATACTTCAAGAAAATTATTGTGGCAGTGTTCTGTTTTGTAAACATTCCAACTACATTTATATTTTGTAGGGATTCAATAATAATTCAAGAATTTATAAACTAATCATGTTAAATATAGTTTTAATGATAGTTTTTTTCATATTCAAAAAAGCTTATCAAGTCACTTACTGTACCTAAAGAAAATGTTCCTTGGCAGGTGTGAAATGTGAAGAGCCATGAATGGCACATTCGTGCAATACCTAGATCTGCAGTATTGATTTGCAGCCACTTGGAAGTTAGACACACACAATTTTCTACAACCTGGTCTCTAGAAGGTAATCTAAAAAACATATACTTATATTTGCACCAGTAGTGTACAATATGGCAAGCTTACTGAGTGGACACTGAAGTAAAAGTAACTCTAAACTACTCTGAATTTGATGTTTTCTGTGGAAATTCTCAAAGTTAAGTCAGGCTTACATTTTTGTTTGAAAACTTTTGAAATATTCCTTAAGGACATAAACATGTCCCAGTGCATTAAAGTCAGAGAAATATGTCATGTATAAAATTAGAAAAATGCCAATATGTCATTTATTAAAAAAAACCCATTAATTTCAGGTTTGATGGGAAGAGTACAAAATATGCTTACAAGACATTACTTCTACTCTACAGGACCCTTAAAAGAGTAGGAATGTTGTTGTGGATATTCTGCACTATGCTATAACTAGCCACAGTTCTGCAATGGAAACTTCAAACTACTGCCATGACTTTAGAAACACATCATTTCAGAATGACAGTGTCAATATTAGAAATTGTGTTTGTATGCAGTGAAATTGTGATATAATCATTGCTTTGATTATGTTTTTTCTTGTTTTGTTTTGGACTAAGATGAAACATAAGTATAACACTTGAAATATAATCCAACTGGTAGATTTATATCAAGTAACCATGGCAACCAGATGTATGTATTGTTTATTTGCTTTGCACTTCAATTTGATATCAATTTAATGAAGAATGCAGTCTTAGAGCTGTAATATCTATTTCTGTTGCTTAAAGATCAAATCAAAAAATGACATAGGTGTGATGCCAACATAACGCAACACATGAAATTTGCATTCGTTTGCAACTTTAATATTCTTTTCAGCAGATGTCATGAAGCTATATAGAGCAAGAACAAATATAACTTAAGGGGCTGCAAAGTTACTGTTCTTCAGCATTAAAGAGTTACTGTATTTTTAAACATGAATTTTGAACTAATTGTTCTTGATAAAGGTCAGTCTGTTAGTACTTTGTTGTTGTGTTGCCATGGCAACCATATTAATTTTGTATTAATAATTAAAGAGAAACCTCTAAAATGTTACTTAATCCAAACTGTTTTGGTTATAACTATGCCAATGTTCATTAGGCTAGGAGTGTTAATAATTGAAAAATGTCTTTTTTGAAATGTATTTGTCTCATTGAATAGTAAAATTACTCAAAGTAATTACTTTTGTTAAGATAGTGTTCTAAATGTAATAGATACTTCATTATTGGCACATGAAATTAAGGAATAATTGTTTAATAAGGATTCTGCTTGCTGTTGTACACAATTACTGCATTATAAAATTAAATGTATAAGCTGTTTCTGTGGAAAACAAGCAATTTTTAAATCTTATTTTCTTTTTTTTTTTTTGTTGCCATGGCAACCTTTTATGTGAATTTTTTTTAAAGAATTGATATAAATATTAGTGCATCATTTCTTTGCATGAAAACATTAGAATACAAGTTGATATTATGTTAAAAAATGTCTTTTCATCATATTCTTTACTGTGAGTGATTCCCACAAAACTGTTGCAATGTAGCGAAGTTCAGATTTACTAGTGTGACTTGTTTTGTTAAAATACAAAATTTATTGGTCCTGAGCTAATGTAAAATTCATTGTTGGCATAGGAAGAACATGTATTATTGTTCATGAAGGATTCTGCTTATTTTTGTACACAATTACTCCAATATGAAATTGAATCTAGAAGCTGTTCCATAGAACATTGGTAATTTTGTAAGTTTTTCACTTTTTTGTCGCCATGGCAACCGTTTATTATGTGTAATAGTTTTAAAGAATTGATACAAAATATGACCGCATCATTTCCAAACATAAAAAATAAAAGACTATTTGATATATGATGAAAGTTTGTCTGTACATCATATCATTGATTTTTACAAAAACAGTTGAAATGTGACAAAATTTCGATTCTATTGAAGTGACTGCTTTTGTAAAGATATTGTTCTTAACTTGATGGAAACTTCATTTTTATGTGAAGCACATACTACATCATTGTTTTTCAAGGATCCTGTTTAAACTTTGCCAAATTTACTGCAATTTTGAATTGAATTGTGATGATGTTTCTGTGGAAAACCAACAATTTTGTTGTTCTTACTCATTTTTGTTGCCATGGCAACCAAAGTATGCTTCAGATTAAATATTTATATTCAGAATTACCCAGTCATGTTTCCTGATTGAAATGTAAATTATGCAACTGAATAAATATTTAAATATTTCAACTTTTCTTTCCATTTTATAAATGGACAAATATGATAAAAGATGACTGAAAAGGCTACTTTTTTGTTGCTATGGTGCTCATAAAAACCTGCAAAAATCCCGTAAAACACTTGAAAATAACACAACAAACTATGTGTTCTGAATCTACACATACTACTCTAGAAGGAAATGATGGTATCTCAATTTTGACCAGATATGTCATTTGGACGAAAAATTCGCTTGGCTGGTCACATATAGTTGCTACAAAAAGAAGGTGCAAGATACATATGCCTATGTTCCAGAATTGCTTCAAGAAATACTGAATTCAACTCAAGCACTGAGGGCACCATTCACGTTTATTCCCACAGACCCTAGGAAATTAAGAATAGAAATTCAGGAATGTTTCCACCACCAGCAAAATCCTTACTAGAATTCAAGAAGTCATGATTCAAAGAAAAAACTGAGAAAACTATGACAAATATATGAAAACATGTTACTGTCAGAAAAACTGGTGTTTTAAGTCATGTGTTTTTTATACAGACAGACAGCAAATAAAGGATACGTTAGTGTAAACCACATGCTGTTATATGTCACTTTACTACATGTGCAGAACTAATGAAGTACACTAGAATCAATGATATATCTTATTCCACCATTGTTTCATGTGGGAAAGTTGCATTTACTGAAGAGGGTACATTAATGATTAGTAATACAGTGAGGTGCTTGTGTAGCTATAGTATTTCTGAACAGCATTGTTAAAGTCCCAGGATCACTTTATGTATTGTACGTATTTTACCAAGGAAGTTACAAAAACACATTGTGAGGTTAATTATTTAAATGGAACGTTAATTATATACCATGAGCAAGATTTTTTTTTCAATGGTATTACGTATAAGAAACACTTTTCATTAACATTTTGCTTATGCAAAAAACAGTGTACATGAAGTACTTAAAGAAAGGCATTTATTAGAATTGTTTTAGTATAAATAGAACACAGTTCTATCCTTATTCCATACATAAATACAATTTTTCTATCATTTTATCTAAAATGCTCCTGTGTGCTAATTTCTTAGTGCAAAACAAGTTAATGACATTGGCTTGTCACTGCTAAATGTCATGATTGTTGAAGGTGTCAAAATTGAGGTGTCTGCTGCTCATCCTGGAGGTTGTGGCCCCACCACGGTCAAGACCAGACCTCATATTCCAGGAAGCGGACTCAAGAGTGACTCGAGAAGCTTCAAGCTTTCTTCACAATCAAAGTAAACTAAATTAGTATAAACAGAACTAAATATAGTCTCATAGTCATTTTGGAACATGACCACTTGCTTGTAGAAGAGAACCTGGGAAATGCATCATAAGCAGTGATATAATGTACTGCTCAAATTAACAAGAGCTGTCTGTAAGACCGCATGCTGAACTATTGTCAGTGCTTGCCAATAAAACAAAACCTTTATCAATAAATAGCAAAACAAACTCTGTTGACTGTCTAAGTATAAACTAGAAAACTGTAATCATAAAAAAGTCCAAAGTTATCTATAGTAACTTAATTCTTAATTATCTGATACTCCTGAACACTATTGCTAAGTTTCAATAACACATAAAAGTGGTTACTGAAGTAGGTGCATGGTAATAGCTTGCACGCAAAACTTTAACCAAAGTTTCTAAGTTCAACAAGGGTAATACTTTGTAGTAAATTCAGTCAGGAATTATCTAACTTATTGTTTGATACCCTGGACACTTTGGGTTTAGTTTCAAATAACTCCCATAAATAGTTACTGAAGTATGTACATGATAGTATTTTGCATTCAAAACTTTACCAAAGTTTCTAACTTCAACAAGGGCCATAATTTGTAGTAAATGCAGTCAGGAGTTATCTCACCTGATTGTATGATACCCATAAAGACTGCATTGAAGTCGTATATCAATCCCATAACTAGTAAGTGATTTACTGAGATTTGTGCATGATATTACCCTTGTATACAAAACTGTAACCAAAATTACTTAAGTCAAACAAGGGTCATAATTTGAATTAAATTCATACAGGAGTTATCTTACTTGAATGTCAGACACTCCCGATGAGATTTATGAAGTTTCAAATCAATCCCATAAGTGGTTACTGAAATATGTGTATTATAGTACCTTGCATGCAACACTTTAACCAAAATTTCTAAGTTCAACAAGGGCCATAATTTATAATAAATTCAGTCAGGGTTAGTTAGCTCTAGACTATATTGAAGTTTTAAATCAATCCCATGAAATTACTGAGATATGTGCATGATACTAGTAGTACCTTGCATGTAAAACTTTCACAAAATTTTCTATGTCAAACAAGTAACTAACTTGATAACGTTGTCGTTACAGGGGACGAGGTGAATTTAGATGAGCTAAAGAATCTCATTTTCAATTCTGGTATTACAGATGAGGAAATTCTGAAAAGTGTTAAATCTTTAAACGAGGGAAAAGCGGCTGGCCAGGATGAATTACCTCCAGGTGTATATATAGCCTGTGTAGACGTCTTGCTACCGGTACTTAATCGTTTTTTAACAGATTATTTAGAGCAGTTGAATTCCCTGAAAACTGGAGTAAGTCTATCATAGTATCTTTGTTTAAAAGGGAGACCAAACTTACCGAAGAACTACCGTGGAATCTTCCTGCTAGATATATGAGGAAAGATTTATACAAGTATTATAAACAGGCGGTTAACATTTTGTACGAATGTTTATCTGAAAATAAATGAAGCACAGTCCGGGTTGCACTTATATCGGATACAGTAATTGGTTTACAACGTCAACTGGATTTACTCCACCAATTTTGTAAAAATAGTTGTTTAACAGTAAATGTTGACAAAGTAAGGTCATGGCTTTTAAAAATGGTGGTCGTCTATCAGGTAAAGAGAAATGGTATTACGATGGTATTTAGCTTAATTGTGTAAACTCATTTACTTATGTCGGTGTCACTTTTAGTATGAGTTTGTCCTTTAATATAATGTCATCTGAACTCGCTGCTAAAGGGAAACGAGCTTTATTGTCAATACTCGCATCACTTTATAAATGTGGACAAATGCCGAAGTCAATATATTTCAAACTTTTTGAAACTGAAATTTTACCAATATTACTATATGGTTCGGAATATGGGGGTTTGAGCCAAGAGAACCAACAGAACTTGTGCATAAATACGCATGTAAACGTTATGTTTCACGATCGTGTAATGCAGCAGTTCTTTGAGATTGTGGAAGGCTGCCCTTGTGGATTGAAAGTACAAAACGCGTGATCAAGTATTGGCTAAACATCATAAAGATGCCTGACAATAGATATGTAAAGAAATGTTATTTAATGCAATGTCACTTTGGTAGAATCGGAAATATAAACTGGGTTACCAAAGTTAGGGACATTCTTAGTAGACATGGGTTAGGGGTTAGGATATAGTCTTGATACGAAAGATGACCATGAGAGATGACCAGGAGGTATCAGGTCGATACGATAGTTGTCCATAGAAAGATGTCCAAGATGACACAAAACCGGACTTTGGGTGAATACACATCTGAAACGACATGCTTTGGTTTATATAGTGTAACATTTGTATGGAAGCAATTGAATGGTTTTAAAATTTGCATATTGATCACTTAATGAAATATATTCATATACAACAATTAACAAAAATATTATATGAAACTACCTTTATTGTCACAAGAAATGAATGTATTTAAAGCCTATGATTTTTTGTTGGTTGAGGTTTTGAAGCCATTTTTCAGCCGTAGTTAGTTAGGGTTAGGGTTAGGGTTATGGTTAGAGGGTTAGGGTTAGGGTTAGGGTTAGGGTAGGAGTAATAAGGAGAACTTGACCAGAAAAGTTGACCAGGCTAGTGCCATGCGCGATGTTTGACGTTATTCCGGTTAGAACAGGATACGTCATTAAAACGAAGGAAGCCATTGTGAACGGTCGTGCTGTTTGTACAGTGAAGAATTCAATAGGAATTAATGGATTATAAATGTTTGGGATTTAAATCGTGGTAAGATAATTATTTGGAAATGATTTGCAATTTTTGAATGATGATCTAGAAATTCTATACAGACATTTGATGGCATTGTATTTGAAACATTGGAATGTATAAGGTAGGAAGCATGGTTGAAAATTTTGGCGATTTTAGTAAAGCCTTTTGTGATAATCAATGCTGTTGCATTGGCCTAAATTTGTTTCGATTTGTGTCATGCATGTGTTTGTTGTGGTAGCAAACATGGTTGAAAATGGGTCGATTTGAGAAAAGGCTTTTGTGTTGGGAAATGTTTTGCATGGCTTTGTTGCTGGTCGTGCGTCTGTCCGTTTGTCCGTCCGTCCGTCCGTTGGTCCTTGTGTGTGAATAGGAAAGTTAAATGAGACCTGTTGAATTGAAGGAGGTGGTCCAATTATTATTATTGTATCCGATATATTGATGCCAAAACCCATAACCCTGACCCAAACCATTAACCCAAAACCATTAACCCAAAACCCTTAACCCCAAACCCTTTACCCTGACTCTTAACCCTTAACCTGGACTCTTTACACACACCCGTAACCCTGACCCCAAACCCTTAACCTTGACACTTAACCCAAACCCTTAACACTGACCCTAAACCCTTACTATGCATGTGCTATTTGAAAAACAGGATACGTCATTCGAACGAAGGAAGCCAGTGTGAACGGTTGTGCTTTTTCTACAGTAAAGAATTCGAAAGGAATTAATGGATTATAAATGTTTGGGATTTAAATTGAGGTAAGAGAATTATTTGTAAATGTTTTGTAAGTTTTGAATGATAATCTAGAAATTCTACGTAGACAATTAATGGCATTGTGCTTGAAACTGCATTGGAATGCACAGGGTAAGAAGCATGGTTGGTAAGAAGCATGGTTGATATGTGCAGTGATTTCCTTTTCTGATAGGAAATATTGTTGCATTGTCTCTGGCATGTGTTTGTAGTGGTAGCAAACATGGTTGAAAATGTTGAGAAAAGGCTTTTGTGATTGGAAATGTTTTGCATGGCTTTGTTGCTGGTTGTGCGACTGTCCGTCCGTCCGTCCGTCCGTGTGTGTGAATAGGAAAGTAGAATGGGAACTGTTGCATTGAAGTAGATGATCATTCGTATCATTATTGTGTTAGATATATTGCTGCCCCAACGTGTAACCCTGACTAAAACCCTTAACCCAAAACCGCTAACCCTAACCCTAACCCTAACCCTGGCAAGGTTTTGGGACTTTCGTCAGGGCCTTGGCCCAATACAACGGACTCTGGCAAAGGGGCTGTCGATGTGATCCTTTGATATGGTAAAATTTCGAAAGGACTCTAGTGGACAATAACCCCAGCCCTAACCCTAACCCTAAACCCTAACCCTAACCCCAACCCCTGCGGTTTTAGAGAAGATTTTTAAAAGTTTTTCGTATATAAGCTAATGTAAAACTAAGTGACCCCCGTGCGGGGTCAATTTTCATCCGGGGGTCATAATTTCAACAATCTTGGTAGAGGTCTACTAGCCAATGCTACATGCCAAATATCTAAGCTATACTCCTTGTGGTTTCAGAGAAGAAGATTTTTAAAGTTTTTTCTATATAAGCCTATCAAAAAATAAGTGACCACCCGCGCGGGGTCAATTTTGATCCGGGGGTCATAATTCGAACAATCTTGGTAGAGGTCCACCAGACAGTGCTACATGTTAAATATCTAAGCTCTACGCCTTGTGGTTTTAGAGAAGAAGATTTTTAAAGTTTTTCCTATTTGTTTCCATAGCAACCAGAGTTCTGCATGGAATGGAATTCTTTGAACAGTTTTGGTAGAACTTCATGCAAGAAACATCTCTAAATAGTTTCATCAACATTGGCCTCGTGGTTTCAGAGGAGATGTCATTTGAATCAAAATGTTGACGGACGACGGACAATCATCCATTAGAAAAGCTTCCCTGGCGAAGCCAGTTGAGCAAAAAACAACAAAACCAACTGCACCAACTTGATATTTTTCATTTCGTCTGCTCATTCTCGAATAGAAATCGCATTGCCATCGGCACTCTCCATAATAATTAAAAACTCTATGCACTAGCATATGTTCAGTGTCAGTGTCTGGTACCGATTTTTGCAAAGCAGACAGCGCGCGCACTATTTCAAAGAGAAGATACGGTTATTTTATCATTTATTATTACATGGTTTAGATCGTAAATGTTGTTTGAATAACCCACAACTGTCATAATGTAAACATTAATTACAAGTGTCAATATTCTACTACTTATGTCTCTTCTACCATTGAAGCGAAACACTCGGAAACTACCTGTATTAACATTCGCCGGTGAAACATGACAAAAACTCCTTTTCAGGTTCTGGTTATATCGACAATGATTTTTTTTGTAATCTTCAAAAGAAAAGTTTTAGTGAGGAACACGATCATGGGAAACGGGAATGGTTTTTTATCCATTACTACAAAAACGAAACACTGCATAATAATTCTATCTTCTTGGAATATACGGATTGTAGAACGTTACTTTTGAAATACTGGAATATATCCCTGGATGAAACATTGCTGACATCGTTAGCAAAAGCTTGTTTTCAAAAGGAACATGCGAGCATAGAATCAATTTTCGAGAAACAGTTATTACAAAGGACAATAGGAAATACGAGCTGTCCAACGACAAAGACCAAGTTTTTAAATGAGTCTGTCCCGTTAGTTGCATTAGCAAGTTTTCCAGGATCAGGAAACACGTGGACAAGAGTTCTTTTACAATATATTACTGGTACATTTTGATTATTTTAATAATTGTTTCTGGTCAGAATATTTAAATGGCATCTGTGGCAGTATGTCCGATAAGCTTAAAGAAGCACAGCCTAAACTAGATATTGTTTTAAAAACTTAAAAGCTATTACTAATACGTTAAAGCAAAAAATGGTCCAAAACCTAAAAGATTCAGAAAAAAAGACCAGTAATAACCGTTCAAATTCGCAAAATAAGACGTGTTGTATTGATGTTTAACCCTCATTTTATAGTTAGTTCTTACTTTGGGGCGGAGTGGTTGCTATATTGGCATTGTGCAAAAACGAAACGTTTCTCAATATAATTATGTTCTTCTTGATAAATGCATTTATCATTTTGAAAAAAGAATCAGCCAGCTGTAGGCTACGCCTCTTTAAAACAAGTAGTAGCGTTTTTGTCTAAGTTCACTGAATCCGTTTGGCAAGGTATTCCAATTTACATTGTTATAATCCCCGAATATCATGCAGCGATGTGATGTCTTCTAACTGCAAAGTTATTCTACTGATATCAATAAACAATTTGAAAGGCAACATTATCATCTTCTAACACACTTGTTGAGCTGTCCGAGCCGCGATTATACTTTCCGACAAGAATGTTCATTTTAAATGCAAATCGCAATCACGATTAATTTTATACGTTTATCTATTGTCTTTTGACGGTTACATTTGTGCAAATATATAGACTACGACGATTTAATCAAACAAACACACAACTTGTATCAACAAAAGGACTTATTTGATCATACATAGAAGGGTGGTCATTATCAATTAATTTTGCCTTTTGCGCACTCTGATGCTTTTATTTATTATGTATTTTCACAAGAAATGTAATGCTTTGTTTTCTAACTTTTCAAAGTATGTACATTTGTTGTATATTGTCCAAAGGAAAACGAGGAAAATAACATTTTACTTACACAAGATTAAAAAATATGACAGAAACTTCAAATGAAACCCATGGAAATCAGTAAAATTGATAAAAATATGTTGAAGGGCATGGCACATTTTTCTTGGTTTATCTACCATCTATATATAACTTTGTTCAGGTATATATACGGGCAGTTTATACAGTAATGCCTATTCATACTTCAAAGGATCAAATTGATGCCCAACCAAAGCTGGAGTTTTCATCGTAAAAACACAAAAATCGTCCGATCTTGTCCAACGTGCGGGTTGTCCAAAAGGTTATAAATTTTCAAGAGCGATATTTCTTTTGAGAAATCCTTACGACGCATTCATGGCAGAATTCAATCGTTTAAAGGGCGGTAAAGTACGATTTGCAAGCCGGACAAGCTTTACTACTAACAGTATGTTAACTAAGTTTTCTCTTACTTGTTATTTGATAAATTATGAAAACATATGTCAGTAAATACCATTTCAAATTATTTCGTTACCTGCAACTGATGTTCTGTTACTTATCAATTTCATTTTGCTAACAAACTCAAATTTGATTTCGTATTTCGACACTTTTGTTTCGTTTAGGTTGGTATCATTTTAAGAAAAAAATTTATGTTGCTAATTATAAATTATTGAATATTACATAGTATGAAAGGTTCTGGAAATTATTTGAAATAATTAATTTGTCAAGCAGGCAAATTTTATTTGAATACTGTGCTAGTTAAACTGTACTATTCTGACTAGAATGATTTAAAGTATATCACAAACGCTTTACTAGTCAAAACATGTTGTTGTCGTGCTGTTACCGCGTGCTATACTGATTGCGTGCCATACTGATAATGCCTGAGGCGCTAAATTAATCAATGTCATAAAGTACCGTAGATCCAAGATATGTGCCCTGATCTTACTTACAGCAGTAGACTTGTTTGTTAATTTGGCAATCAAAAGATGATACTTGGGCGGCGTTTCTCATTCATCTGTAGTCCAGAGACATTATGATAAATATTATCTTATTTCTTTGTCTCCGTATAATCCAAAAATGTTCAGAAATCTTTCTTGTAATTTCATATTTTCAAAATTTCAGTTTATGAATTTTGATTTTTATATTTCAGTAAACATTTGGCAATAAATTATAAACTGTAACATATTAACAATTATTATTATCATTATTATTATTCATACAATGTGACGAGCAGGTATGCCTTTACGGCACAAAAAATATTTTTGTATGAAAAAGACCGAGATAATTACCAATTACGGGAAGACTGTTCATCTCAAGTAATGATAAATTTTTTAAATTCTTTTTAGCGCACTTGAGCACTTAGATAATTTTATATTTGCTTTTATAGGGAATGCTTAAACAATCTTCTTCTCTGAAACCACAAAGACCAAAGCTCAGATATTTGGTATGTAGCATTTCCTAGTAGACCTCTACCAACAATGTTCAACTCATGACCTCCGGGTGCAAATTGACCCCGCCCCGGGGGTCACTTGATTTTACTTTCTATAGGAAAAACTTTAAAAATCTTATTGAACAAAATCACAAGGTCGAGAGCTAAGATATTTAGTATGTAGCATTGTTTAGTGGCCTTTAACAAAGTTTGTTCAAATCTTGCCCCTTGGGTCAATATTGGCCTCGCCCGGGGGTGTCCCTTATTTTACATAGGCTTGTTCAGGAAAACCTTTAAAATCTTTTTATCAAAAACCAAAAGGTCTCGAGCTTCGATATTTGGCGTGTAACATTTTCTAGCGGACTTCTACAGAGTTTGTTCAAATCATGCCCCTAGGGTCAAAATTGACTACACCAAGGGGGTCACTGGTTTCCATATAGACTTATATAGGAAAATCTTTAAACATCTTCTCCTCAAAAAACACATGGCCTAGAGCTTAGATATTTAGTATGTAGCATTGTTGAGTGGACCTCTACCAGGATGTTTCAAATCATGTCCCTGAGGTCAATATTGGTGACAAATAATTGATCAATTACTGGTTGGTAGGACCATTTCATTGATAATCCCTTATCGGCGCCTCGAAAGGGGCGAAGCAATGAAGAGTTATTGACACACCGTTGGAATACATACCGGTCAATTTTAACGGTTCATACAGCACCTTTTAATTTTTTGCGCTAATAGAATTGAACAAATGATAATGCATACAAATGGAAATTTGCAATTATAAAGCAAATTTGCGTCGATAGTCACCTTAATGGTTTCTCATTTGCATAAGCTACATAGGTTTGGTTATCTCGATTGGTTTCCATGACTACAATCAACTGCAAACTTGTGACATTTTATCTTATTTACTTTTATTAATCGCTGACCGTTTCACCATTGAATGTGTAACGTTTCCCCATGTTAAGTTTTATCTTTATTTGTAAGTTATTTCTACATTTTGTGCAGTCTTTCATTAACGCTAGCATCTTTTTTGAATGCAGGTTTTGCTCTCAGACATACTTCATGTATTTCAGGATGTTTCTGTTGTGGGTTGTGTTTAGTAAAACATGGACACGCGCTCATATTCGTTTCGAGAACTATATTTTGGATTTGCTTTTAAATTATGTTTGCAATTTATTTTACACAATTAGACCACTAAGTCATCACGAGGAATTATCACAAAATGGTATAAAATAAATAAATGTTTACAGATAAGCAATATCAGTAACTGTTTCAAAGATTTAACGCTTTTACAAAGCAGAAAACAGTTTTGATCAAAAGTAAGGACAAAACAATAAAGAGTTGTTTAAATTCTGTACGCAAGAAACTTCATAGATTGTCTGTCTATTTTACAGCTAAGAAAAATGCTTAAAAGAACTCCGATATAATCGAGTATGTATGTATAAAACTCTGCTAAAAATGAACCAGTTTATTTTCAGGGTGGAAGGAATTTGTAAGTGGCAATAATCAGAAATGGGGGAACACGGCGCTCTACTGGATGACCACTTACGACTGTCCAGTTCATATCCTGTTCTACGAAAGCCTTAAATCAAACACAATGTTTGAAACTTACAAAATTATGAATTTTCTCAACAGAAATGTGACTTTACAGGAGTTATATTGCCTTATTTGCAAACAAACCGATATATTTTATAGAGGTGTAAAACCAGAATGGCTTATTAAAACAAATTTGTTTGACAATGCAATGAAGGAACGAATTAATGCAAATATTAGGTCTGTTTATTTGAAAGTTATGAAAAGTCCGAAAACTTATGATATTTTGAAAAGCTATATTCTTTAAGACACATATCACAGTTACTAGTAAAATATTCGAAAATGACGTTACTTAATTAATTTCATTTGCGAGTGTGCAATATTGAAAAACATACTGTGCTATATACGTAGTATTCAACATGTAATTTAGATTTCAAAAGAAACGTTAAAACGAATGTTTCGTAGATGACAGTCAATTTCAGCTTGCCATTGACTGCCCTCAGAGAGGAGCATTATTTTTATGACAATGCTGTAGTTTGAGTCTAAGCCATATTGCTTACTGCTTCATTTCTCATGTTTCATACTTGCAATTTTAGTCAGACTTCACATTAATTTTAGAGTATCAAATAAATGCGCTAGTTGCACAATACAAGCTGAAGGTGACACTTTCGTTTCAAACATTGTAGGAAATATATAGAATTGTGTCGCGTCTTTGCGGGCTTTCGCCTTTTCACCTGCAAAGGAATAGATTAATGTTCTCTCTTCTTCAACTCGAACTTACAGTTTTCGGTTTTTAGTTTGTTTTGCATCGTTGAATGCCCGTTTCAACCGCAGTTCAGATAATTTTACAGGCGACAATTAACCTAACTCTCATTAAATTTTCTTGAAAGAAGCTATTCTATAACCACATCCTCTGTAAGACACTGCTGTGAAACTTTTTCACATAAAGAGACGGAGTTGGTAGCAGGGCTCAAACACACGACACTCAATCAATGAGAAGTTACAGTGATTTCAAGTCAGACATTCTAACCACTCGACTATGGAGGCGGAATAAACTTTCAGTTTAATATGGAACGCTACCTTTTCTAAAAGTGACAGATTTGGCGCTGATTTTAATGCCGAGCGTCAGTACTAAATTTTGCCATTTTGTGACTTTAAACATTCATGATCACTTGAGGTTAGATATTTAAGCATTGCCTAACATACATGTCTAGTGGATCTCTACCAAGATTGTTATATCCATGACTCCCCGGGAGTCACATGTGTAAGTAGCGTAGCTGGGACCCAAACACTGCATCTTAGCTAAAGAAAGGCTATGATACAAGGTGTGAGTCCCAGCTACGCTTCTTACACATATGGGTAATATAGGAAACCTTTAAAAATCTTTTTTTCGTGAACAACAAAGCCTAGAGCTTAGATATTTGGCATGTAGTATTGCCGAGTAGACCTCTACCAAGATTGTTTGAATCTCCTGGATCAAAACTGACCCGACCGGGGACTCAATTTATTTTTTAAAGATTTCTATAGGGAATTCTTGTCTAAAAATAACAAGGCCTACAGTTTAGATATTTGGCATGTCGCATTGCCTAGTTGACTTTTAATCATGACCCCTGCATCAAAATTGACCTTGCCCGGGGGTCACTAGGTTTTACATCGGCTTAATATAGAGGAAAATCTTCATGGCGTAGAGCTTAGATATATATGGTGTGTCGCATTGCCTTGTGGACCTTTACCAAGATTTTTCAAATCATGAACCCCATCTCCAAATTGACCCTGCACGGGGGTTACTTGACTTTCCATAGATTTCTATGGAATTATCTTGTAATCTTTTTCTGTGGACATAAGTGGTAACCAGGTGAGCGGTATATGGCCATCTTGGTCCTCTTGTTCATAGTTTTGATAACTGAGGCTGGTTTGCTATTGTAAACAAAAACATGCACAAAGCATTCGTGCAAATCTATAAGATTAGTGGACAATAATATTATTACTCAAAGGGATAACAAGAATTGAACAGTGGAGAGTGCATATCATGATCAACCTGGATGGATATGCATGTTGATCGGTCGCAAAGGCAGGATCAAATGTTGCTCAGCAGTGTAAGGGTTAATTAAGAATTTGGCTAAAGAATAAAAATATAGCTAATATTTTAGCTCTACTGGACAAATGTTGTTCGAAATTATAATTTTGTTTACAAAGATATAACACAAAATGCAGATTTCTTTAAACATTTTTATCCTTACCAATCAGTTGAACTTTTAAACAGATTTAAATTCTTTGAAAATTACTTTCTATAACATAACTGATAAAAAAATGTTTATAGCAGAGAAGTGCACAAGTATACATTTTTCTCAGGCTGTAGAAAGAGAACTTGATTTGTTAATTTACATCACTCATAACTGTAGGTTCATGTTCATTTGATGCATTTACTACAATAAATGAATTAAGTTATTATCTATCAACTTTTTACTGACCACCTTTAAACTTTCATTTAAACTTTGCATGATATAGGACTATGCGTTAAAATCTGGGTGTTAAAAAGTATTAGTTAAACACTAATCTTCATTTGTTTGGCAAATTTTAAGTTCAGTCACCAAATTTTATAAATCTATTGTACATGTTTTAACATTAGCTAGTCAGTAGCTGAGACAGTAAAAGACATCTTGTTAGAGGTCATGGATGGATAGTCACACTAGAGAATGAAGATGTAAAAAGGCCACTTTATAACAATCGATAACTTAGCTGCACACCATGATAGCCTTAGAGCATGAAGATGGAGAAAAAAAAACATGAGAAATTACCTTTTCAAAGGATTTTTTTCAAAGGTCGATTGGCTACACAAAATACAGGTTGTAGCTCTGGCACATGTTAGTATATGTGAAATGTGTTTTGTCTAGAATATCAGTGCTGGCATAGTAGTAGCATTTGAAACAACATCCTAAGTGACAGTCATATGCAAATTATGGTAAAATGAATTATATGAAAGGTAACATGAGACAAAGTGATCAAAGAAAGTGGGAATTGAAACATGAAGGGAAACACATGAAAGCTAGGAGGCTGATATTCATGAAAATATGTGCCATACTCCAAACTGTGGTGGAGAAATCCATATGAAACTTCTGTTGGTGTGCATTCTAAGGGATGTATCCTGAATTATAATATATATATAACGAGAACAACTGTAGAACTCAAGGGCGGATCCAGGATTTGGTCTTAGGGGGGGCGTAACTTTTTTGCGATTTGTTGCTTCTGCTCAAGCCTTATAAGACGGCAGTTATGACTGTGTGTTTTATTCTTTGTTTTTAAGTAATCGAACACTAAATAGCGTTGGAGCGAGCGAGTGTATAGTTAACATGTATAATTGAATGGCAATGAACAATATCAGGGCCGTAGCCGGAGGTTAAAAAAAGGGAGGCACTTTCTAGGGGGGTTCGGGGGCATGCTGCCCCGAAAAATATTTTTTTTCGAGGGTGCCATTTCGTGCATTTTCCTGCATTTCAAACGTGTTTTTGATACTTTTAAGATACCGATTTCGGAAACAGAAAATATAAATTTATACTCAGATATTTATGTAAGGTTTGGGAATTTTAGGGGGGCGCGCGCTGGGTGCCCCCCCCCCCCCAGCCCTCTGGATCCGCTAGTGGAACTGGTGTATTAAACAATATTGTACAAGCCAAATGTTTACATTTGAATAACAGGAACTAAATATAGTTTAACCATGTTAGCAGGCCATAAAGTTTAGATAAGATGGGGGAAGCAAACAGAAAATAATTTTTTCAATATTTCCTCTCATTATTAGCTCACGTGAGCACAAAGTTCACAAGGTGAGCTATTGTGATCGCCTCTTGTTCGTCGTCTGTCTGTCGTCTGTCTGTCAGTTCACACCTACCTTGTGTATGCAGTAGAGGTTGCATTGCTCACTGGATTTTCATGAAACTTTGTCAGAATGACTGCCTTTATAACATCTAGGCCGAGTTTGAATACTGGTCATCTGGAATCAAAAGGTCACGGGGTCAAATCATAGAAAAACATGTAAATATGTACAAAGCTTCTTTGTATAGAATTTCATTTAAATCTAACAAGCCGTCAAGAAGTTATGCAGTGATACAATAAGCCAAAATAGTTGAAATTAAGTGTGGGACATGAAATTTCAGGAATTATATCCATGAAAAACTTGCAATATTTTCTTTTTACAATAATACAAATGTAATTAGTATTTAAAAACCTACATTTATGTCTGCATGCAAGATATTTACTTGACAATCAAAGACCACACAGTACGATTTTCCCAACAACCCATGAAGACCTCAAGGTACGATTTTCCTAACAAACCATGAAGACCACAAGGTACGATTTTCCAAACAAATCCTGAAGACCTCAAGGTACGAAATTTCCCAACAAACCATGAAGACCACAAGGTGCGATTTTCAAACAAACCATGAGGACCTCAAGGTACGATTTTCCCAACAAACCTTGAAGACCTCAAGGTACGATTTTTCCAACAAACCATGAAAACCTCAAGGTACGATTTTCCCAACAAACCATGAAGACCACAAGGTACGACATTTCCCAACAAAGCCTGAAGACCAGAAGGTACGATTTTCCCAACAAATCCTGAAGACCACAAGGTACGATTTTCCCAACAAACCCTGAAGACCTCAAGGTTCAATTTTCTCAACAAAAAAACAAAAATAATATCAAACAGGGAATGCCACGTACCATGAGGACCTCAAGGTACGATTTTCCCAACAAACCTTGAAGACCTCAAGGTACGATTTTTCCAACAAACCATGAAAACCTCAAGGTACGATTTTCCCAACAAACCATGAAGACCACAAGGTACGACATTTTCCGAACAAACCCTGAAGACCTCAAGGTACGATTTTCCCAACAAACCCTGAAGACCTCAAGGTACGATTTTCCCAACAAACCATGAAGTCCACGAGGTATGATTTTCCCAACAAACCATAAAGACCACAAGGTATGATTTTCCGAACAAACCCTGAAGACCACAAGGTATGACTTTCCCAACAAACCATGAAGACCACAAGGTATAATTTTCCGAACAAACCCTGAAGACCTCAAGGTACTATTTCCCCAACAAACCGTGAAGACCTCAAGGTATAATTTTCCCAACAACCATGAATACCTCAAGGTACGATTTTCCCAACAAACCCTGAAGACCTCAAGGTACGATTTCCCAACAAACCCTGAAAACCTCAATGTACGATTTTCTCAACAAACCCTGAAGACCACAAGGTACGATTTTCCCAACAAACCCTGAAAACCTCAAGGTACGATTTTCCCAACAAACCCTGAAGACCAGAAGGTACGATTTTCTAAACAAACCATGAAGACCACAAGGTAGGATTTTCCCAACAATTCCTGAAGACCCCAAGGTACGATTTTCCCAACAAACCATGAAGACCTCAAGGTACGATTTTCCCAACAAACCCTGAAGACCTCAAGGTACGATTTTCCCTACAAACCCTGAAGACCTCAAGGTACGATTTTCCCCAACAAACCATAAAGACCTCAAGGTACGATTTTCCCAACAAACCATGAAGACCACAAGGTACGATTTTCCCAACAAACCCTGGAGCCATAAGGTACGATTTTCCCAACAAACCATGAAGACCAGAAGGTACGATTTTCCCAACAAACCCTGAAGACCTCAAGGTACGATTTTCTCAACAAACCATGAAGACCCCAAGGTACGATTTTCCAAACAAACCCTGAAGACCTCAAGGTACGATTTTCCCAACAAACCCTGAGGACAACAAGGTACGATTTTCCCAACAAACCCTGAAGACCAGAAGGTATGATTTTCCCAACAACCCTGAAGACCTCAAGGTATGATTTTCCCAACAAACCCTGAGGACCACAAGGTTTGATTTTCCCAACAAACCATGAAGACCTCAAGGTACGATTTTCCCAACAAACCCGGAAGACCAGAAGGTACGATTTTCCCAACAAACCATGAAGACCACAAGGTACGATTTCCCAACAAACCCTGAAGACCTCAAGGTACGATTTTCCCAACAAACCATGAAGACCTCAAGGTACGATTTTCCCAACAAACCCTGAAGACCTCAAGGTACGATTTTCCCAACAAACCATGAAGACCACAAGGTGCGATTTTCCGAACAAACCCTGAAGACCTCAAGGTACGATTTTTCGAACAAACACTGAAGACCTCATGGTACGATTTTCCCAACAAACCCTGAAGACCTCAAGGTACGATTTTCCCAACAAACCCTGAAGACCACAACGTACGGTTTTCCCAACAAACCCTGAAGACCTCAAGGTACGATTTTCCCAACAAACCCTGAAGACCTCAAGGTACGAAATTTCCCAACAAACCCTGAAGACCACAATGTATGATTTGTTTCAACAGACCCTAAATCATGCTTATTTGTACAATACATTGTTTACAAAATTAATTTAACAATGCAATTTCACTGAATATTCTAATAAAGATAAGATCAACATATTAATCTATGAAATTAACACGTAAGAAAGTAACACCAAAGTGCATGTAACTTTAAATTATAGAATATAAAGTAATCACTGTACAAGCTGTTTTTTTAACACTGCAATGAAGACTGTTGTTAAGTTCTAATGCAACAATCTAAGATACAATATAATATCAACCATGTAAATCTAAAAGTAATTTACTAATTTAACCTATAAAAATTGAATAATAGATAGTCTGTTTATACATTTCATAAAAGCAATAATATTTCAATATCACAATGTACAAAGCTTCTTTGTATAGAATTTCATTGAAATCTAACAAGCTGACAAGAAGTAATGCAGTGATATAATAAGCCAAAATGGTTGAAATTAAGGTAGCTCGCAGGTTTACCCCAGAAATCGGGTCATTTTTGTAAAAGGCAACGCAGATTTAAGATATTTTGCATGACAACCCCGAGACTAATTAACTTTTGTATAAATAATACGGTGAAGTGATATTCCCATGGAAACTGAGTTAAAAGCGCCACCTAGCGGTGAGGTGTATTTTCGTCAATTTTCGTGTTATGTTCGATATATCTCTGTCTATGTAGATAACGAAACGATCTAATTTTCATAAATGCAATGTCGAATCATGTCTATGTAGATAACGAAACGATCTAATTTTCATAAATGCAATGTCGAATCATTTATCCATCTGAAAAATTAAAAATATCTAATATTGTTTGCCAAAAATATGAAAAAGTGTGGAACGAACCCTGTAGGGGCGACAATTTTCAAAGCAAAATAACTGCAAAGTTGACGCATTTAGCGTCAATTGCGAAAAAAAAAAACAGCCCGAGAGAATTAAAAAAAAAGCGCTATGGATTCTTAAACCAATTAAAAGCAATTTTATCAAATAAGAAAGGGGGTCACCGTCCTTCTTTTTGTGCCACCGAAACTATTTTGAAGTGGGAAAAACATGAGAAATGTTGACGTAAAATACAAGATTGACGAGCCGTTACTGGCGTTTTCTGACGTTTCTTGTTAAAATAAATTACTAGTGTTGTTGCTTTATTATGCAGAATTCATTTATCGATTATTCGAAGTGATCAAGGAAACAATTTACTGCCATACAAACTTTTAAAAAAATTATTACGTTTTCTTCATATCAAAGAAGCTTCACAGACTTCAAGTTGTCTTCTCTCTGCCAATATTGCTTAATATCCACAGGTGAGTGTAGCGTACCAGAGACCCATACAGTGATTTTAGCTCAAAATAGCCTAGTTACTATATATCAATAAGAAGGTAAACAACACCGTTTACACATCGACCCACTTTCAGCCTTTATTACTTCGTCTAGAATAATGTATATTTATTAAAACCTATTGCATATATGGCATAATTGTTTATCATTTCCGTAAAAGTTTACTTCAAGGCCCAAAAGCAAACCGTTTTGAAATAGCGACTGATAATTTCCGATTTTTTTTACATTTTTCGTCAACCCGAATAAATCTCACACATTTCTAACACTGAATTCTTCCCTTTTAACAAGCTTTTAAACAATCTCGCCTTGTGTCATCCAAATATTACACAACCGACGCTCGTAGAAATTGATTTGATAAATATTTCCACAAGCTTTCCAGTTTTAATAGGATCCGTTAATACAGTATTCATTTTATTTCGTTGATATATTTTGTAAACATATACATGCAGCCATACTGATAATGGGAAAAACTAGTTTCCATACTGCATCGATCGGCCAGGTCTTACCAAGTCTAGGTTACACATCACTAATACATGTCTATGGAATACTGAGTTCAAGTAGCAGTGTTGTGCCGTTCTTGTGTATGTCCACAGTGACGGTTGCACATTGGAAAATAGATGTACCCGAAATGTGTGAGATTTATTCGAGTTGGCGAAAAATGGTAAAAATTTCGGAAACTATCAGTCGCTGTTTAAAAACGGTTTGCATTTTAACCTTGAAGTAAACGTTTACGGAAAATATAATTACGTAGGCTATATATGCAATAGGTTTTGATAAATATGCACTATTCTGTATGAAGTAATTGAAGCTGAAACTGGGTCTATGTGCGAACTGTGTTGTTTACCTTCTTATTGATATATAGTCATTAGGCTATTTTTATCTAACATTCACTGTTTGGGTCCCTGGTACGCTACACTCACCTGTGTTAATATCGTGTCCAAAAAAGTAAACTGCGTATCGATATAAAAATATCAAAATAAGAATTAAAAGGCTTCTGGTTGAAACACAATTTAATCATCTTCGTTTAGATTAATGAACAAAAATCTTTAACATTATACTTGAAGAAGCAAACAAATTCATTCTTAGGAAGATTAAATGGATTTTTTAAAACACGAAAAAGACTACTCTATATCATAGTGTTTAGTACAGAATAATATTTGCGAGTGTCGCAAAAAGTGTACGATTTACGGTAATACAACGGACGAATTTACCATTTTAACGGAAAACAATGGACACTATCGGTCAACCGGTTAACCGGTCGGAAAGATAAACGGTTAACCAGTTAGTAAAATAACCGGTTATTGACATCCCTACTATAAATACATCGAAAAAAACATAAGAAGGTAGAAGTCAGGCCTCGGCGTCATCGGCTAGCAATGCAAATTTCGAACGCCTCAAACCACTCGGCGGCCATCGCAACAACTCTAAGGCATGGATTTTGAAGATAACGCTAATCTACAATAATAAATTTGTTTCAAAACATTTTTATTAGTAATTTAATGATGACAGTTTTTCGCAAACATCAGTGTACATGTACTTCGTTTGCTGAGATGATCAGATACATGCTAGTACAATATGCTTTATATATCTGCATGGAGAGGGCATAGATACGACACTTTATACAAAAGAGTTATCAAGCGGACATGGGGTTTTAGGGTGTATTCAGCAGTAACCCCAACTATTTACCTCAGATCTTTTTCCCTTGGTATTTCTATTCGCATTACAGTCCTTTTATTGGATCATACATGTCTTGTACTTCATAAAGACCACCCCAGTCGGCTCAATATCTTTTAATTCATACCCGTATTTTGATGCCAGGGAAACGTGCGGTAAAAGCGAAGTTTTATTGAATATAGCTGGTCCGACTTTGCCCAACCACACAAGTTCATTCATTTATTTCCCTTTATTTTTGGGTTAGGTTCTTAATAAGGGGCGTATAATGTTTTATTAATTCTTGACAGCAAACGCAACTACTAGCCATTGGGAAACTTAAAATACAGTCCCTATGGAAACTGAAGGGAAACTATTAATTTATACTAATTTATTTATTCTCGATTGCGAAACAAGTTCTTACAACTTAGATTATCGGTCTGGAGACTCATTCCAGATGAAATCAATCACGAAGAGAGAGAGACAACCGCCGTGGCACTGGTAGGGATCTAACCAGGATCTTCCGATCCTGAGGCGAACGCGCCCGCCTGAGCCACTACGTCTCCACTGAAGGGAAACTACAGACACATCGAATCAATGGACGGGCGAAGACAATTTTTTAAAAACAAAAATAATAACAATGAGGGAATGTATTCTTCTTTACTTTATTTTTTTTCTTCTTTACTTTAGTAATCTTCTTTACTTTATAGCACATACCGCTGTTTTTATTTTGTTTTTGCAGAAAACAAAAAAGAATGTAGTTTTATATCCGGGTATAATGAGAAGTATTTTCTGCACTGTTCCGTATAAAAAGAAAAATTCTTAAAACTGAGACAGCATTTCATAATGATAAAAGTGACGGCTTAAATGTTGTTGTGATACACGGTTTGTCTCTAAGTACATGTATGATAAAGATGTTTAAACTGTAATATCGTATGTAACCCGATTGAATCGCTCGTCTGGTATTGATAATGGTGTCCGCGTTTCATCATATAAATTATTAATCTTTTCTTGCGTGCTACTGTATCAGGAAGTTTGTTGTTGTTCAATTTATATCTCTCCGGAAAACAACTAGGTATCTTTTATGCCAGTATTGACTGAGTCGATTTTGTAAGTAAGAGTAATTTATAAAACACTGTAAAGTTTAGGAAAATACTCTATATAAAACGTTCATACTGACAAGCATCACTCGACTGAAATCCCGCCATGCACACTGTTGTCCTGTGCATATCCGCGCCCATTCTTATATTGAAGATACTGTATTTACGATAGGCTAAATGCGGCAAGTAAAATAATATTTCTGCTTCAGTTTTACGTCGAATGTTTTCTGTATCGTGTTTATAAATGTAACATTATACCACAACAGTTGGCGTGGCGGTGTAACAGTGTCGCAGGAAAATAACAACAACGGTGATCATGAACACTCTTTCAGAAACGAAGTAGGTATGCATAAGTTAATATTTCCATAGCCAAAATAAATATCGATTTCAGCTTGTTTTGTTAGAATTTCGGATTATCGTTTGTTCGGATACTTCACTGACGTGTCAATGCACTGGAAAAAATTAAATGGTACCTTTGAGTTTAATGTGTTTTCTATTGATTATAAGCGTAATACAGTCAGTTTACCCGAAATTCAAGGGAGATAACTCTCAACTTCACTCAATACGCTTCGGATATCTAGGCTGTATAGTCTCAAATTATTAACTTGGAGCACTCTTCTGAAACTGTTATTCAAAAAGTCTTCTTACAACGGTCCGATCTGTGTATGTTATACTCGCGATGTTTTCACAAAACTTTGATTCAGCTGGGTCATTTTCAAGAACACAGAAATAGAAAATACAAACTAAACTATTAGTTGTCTGTGTAATACTTATGGATATATATTTCTTTTAAATATTACGCAACTGTATTTTACAAAAATTGAAATGAATCACGTCTTGAAGTGGTCATATTTTAATGGGTGAACTTATTTATTATATATTCTTTATTACAATCTATGTAACATGTTAATGCTCAAACACAATTAAACAGTATTATTATTTTTGTATTCCTATTACAAATAAAAAAAATCTACATTTCCTTTGCTCTTGTTCAATTCTTTACCGGCGACCTTTGATGCTTTGCATCGATGATTTTCTTGTATATATTGTGCACCGGATGTGTACCTATATAATATAGCTATCGAATGACACCCTGCCTGTAATAATACCTTGACGTACCAAATAGAAACAGACGCTTAAAGTAAGTAATGCAACATGCGGGGGACACACATTACAGAATTCAGTCAATTTTTATACAAGTATAAAACTCTTAAGATTATTGTGACCTCAGTTGTCAGCCTACATTAATAATTAAGGTCTTAAAATGTAGGTATATTATAATTCTATATGTACATATATAATACCTATATATGGATATATAACGGGTCTTAAGACAGCAAGAAAACATACGCCACCCAATACAATTCTTAAGAAAATTCTTATGAAAATATCCCCCTACGCAAAGGTTTTTCGTCTACTGTGACCTCATACGTCATCCTATACTCATGGTTAGGGTCTCAAAATGTAGGTCGGGCATATCCCTACATGTCCATATCGCAGTACTATAACATCTATTGTGTCGTGTAGACAGACGGACTCTTCCCTTAAGTGTTTAGTGTTTGGTCCCATTTGCCCACCAATGATATCGCTCAGATTGTCGTGGTGCATGACACATTCTTGTGTTATAGGCAACGACTGTTTGGTTTGAAGTTATTCAAAACCGTTAATTCATATGTTCAACAACACGAAAAAAGGGCCATGAACACCCTAGAGTTGTTATCATGTCCAAAAGATAGCAGAAGACATTATGACGTTGCGTCTTGTGAACACAAAATTACATATCGATTTAGTGATATTGTATACCAACATTCGTATGCTAGCAAGAATTTCAAGTAACATTTCAATCTTTGTAATGTTATTTTCCAAATGTACATGTATCAAAATTACGGCAAAAATATAGGCTTTAAACATTTAATGTGTGTCGTTTAAGGTTGCACATGCATAAGTAGGAATTAATGCAAATGGGTTTCATTAAATCACTTCAAGTTTATTTTATTCTTCTAGTACATATCTTTCCTGAAAAAAATCATATTAAAGACATGTCAAAATTCCTTCAGAACAAGGGTTCGAGCCCGTTTTTCGGCTACTGTGGCACGACCCCTTGATGCACGGGCACAAACTTAGTATCAACCGAAAGGTCTTATTAATACCTACACGTCAGTTCTATTTAGAGAAAAAATATTCAGGGATATTTTTATGGTCACAAACACGTTAAGGACATGGGAATCCAAAATCTTAACAAAATTTGACACGGAAAATTATCACCATTTCCTTATATGGAAGTGGATCATCTTGAGTAAACCCAGGATTCGAGCCACCGTCCGTCCACATCTTTTAAGACCAACATCAAGACTAAGGTACTTGGTACAATGGATAACCTTAACGGTAAGGTACTGGGTAAGCTACGTAAGGCATTAGGTTGGTTAGTTATATATATATATATAAGCTTCAGAGTAAGGTTAGTAAGTTTCAGCTAAGTAGCGGTAAGGTGTTAATAATAACGGTAACCTTCAAATGTACTACTGTAAACTCCGTATATATCGACTACGGATATAACGTAACTTCGGATATAACGAATATTATTTAGCCCGATTTTTCCTTTCTTTGTTTAATGTAAAATTATACGGTTATATCGTACTCCGGTTATAACGAAACTTCGGATATAAGGAACAATAATTTCTCGCCCAACAATGAAAAATGTACAGTAAAGTAATCGCATATATCAAACTGCAAATATGTTCCGAAGAGTTAAAAAAATCTGCATTTTTTTTTTGCTGTCTGCATTGTATTTATCATAGCGCACTTGTACCTATTATTCATAAAGGTAAATCATATACACATGTGTAACCTTTTGGAAAACTAGTTAAATGAGAATACAAACATAATTGCTAAGTACGATATTCATGTGATAATAGTTTACGTAAATAATTGTGCGCGTTTCTTTAAAAGCCCGACAGGATGAAATCCCATACTTGGAAAAAAACCTTGTTAATTATTTCAAGTTATGTCAATTAAAGAGAGAAAATCAGTTTTCTTCAATTGTATTTGTTTAAGTATTGCCAATTAAAACATGAACCGTCTTTTTGATGTTTTATTAATTATATAGAAAAGGATAACAGTTATAGATCTTTATAACTCTTCAAAAGGAGGTAGGAAAATCAAAAGCAGCCATAAGTTGATGGTTCGAATTTTATTACATTTGACTATAAAAATATTTGTTCGATATATATTTTAGTTCGATCTATATACATTGGCCCAGTTGTTCAAAACTTTTGTTAAATATTTAACAATGAAATTGTTGTTAGCTGAATAACAACATGTTAATTGTTTTGTTAAATATCGCTGTTAGGGAAACCTGTTGTTCAAACAAAGTTAGTGTTAAAATCATGTTAAATTAACAAGGTGTTGTTAATTTACTTGTTAAATTTTCTCGTTAAAAAATCTGTTGTTCAAAAAATGTTAGTGTTAAATTATTGTCAAATCTTCATTTTTAACGAAAACTTAACAACAATTTTAATTCACCTCATGAGGTGAATTAACTTTGTCGTTAGCACTTAACAAAGAAATTCAAGATGGCTGCAGGCTGAAAAAAATCCCCAAAAGTGAAATAAAATGTGAATTTCACATCTATTCAGTACAATTCTTTCAAATATTTTTCAGGGAATAATAAGTATAACTGTTTATTTAAAACAACTCTTTAATTAGAATTTTCGGCAATACTGCCTTTTTCAAGACATTTGTCTGCACTTTGACAATTTACATGTTGACCATCTTTATGACAAGCTTAGAAAAATCAGAAGTGAAGACAAATGTATTCAGTAAAAGTCTTACTGCCCTGCATGGTTGACATATCTGACTCTGAACTGTCAAAAGTGCCATATCAACACTTCAAGTGACTGTTATATAATTTTACCTCATTATCCTCACATTTTATATAAAATCTAGATGAAATGGCTACAGTTTAGGTATATACAGTATGGTTGTCAGGAACTACTGCCCATTGAAGATCTCATAAATGTTACTCATCTTCATATTCTACTGTGCATAATTATATTTTCAGTATTTATGTTTTAATCTTCTTGATTTTTGGTAGCAGACAAAAACTAAGGTCAAGCAAATGAGGCCCTGGTATGTGTTCTTTGGTTGAAACCTGTTCCATATGGTCTCTATGTCATAATCTAAATTAAATCAATAAAAATGGTTTCATTTATACTGTTTGAAATTTCATGTAATTTTGTGACTGTTTATTGTGTGTCTTCATTATTCTGTTATTTGCCTACAGGATTATTTACCTAGACTGATCACACTCACAAGACATATAACCAGGGTCAATACTACATAACCCATGATAAAACAAAGACAGAAGGACAGTCAAGCATTTGTTCTCACCCTGCTTTCAGACAAATAGACAGAATGACAGTCAAACAGTTGCTTTTACCTAATGCCCCCCCCCCCGCCCGATAAAATAAACCAATAACAAAAATACATTATTCTTACACAATGTACAATGAAGGCTTCTCACCTTTCAGAAAGTATTTATGAATGTTTATGTATATGATCCCTTTGGAAAATTGAAGGCAGTAAAAATGCAGTTTTCATCATTGGTATTCTTACCAGTAAAAAGCAGTCTTTTTACAGTGAAATGCTTCATTCAATACTGCAGATATATCAAGTAATGTTTGTATATTGACTATAAAAGAAAAAACAGTTAAGTGCAGTTTAGTGCAGTGAAAATGCAGTGGAAAAGCAGTAAAAATGCGGGATATGTAAATGAGCTAGCAAGTATTATGATGTCATAAAAAACTGCCAAAAAAGACTGTACATTACCAGTTTTGACTAGTTAAATAACATCATAGTATACTGCAAAGAACTGCTTTGGACAAACTGCCCTTAGCTTGAAGTAAACACCATTCAGTTTACATTACAGAGCATCTATGGAATATGTGCAGGCTTAGATCATCTCTGGGATTGAGTCTAAGCCACAATGTATTAAGCTCAATAATTCTGAACTTCTTTCATTATACATGCATATTATTCAACAGTCACCAAATTGATATCAGAATACCTTTGTTGCCACTGCCTGTTTGCTTTTTCTCAAATCCTGTTTACAAATCTGAACCATCAGTTATGTCTTAGATTGATAATTATTCTTATGCGAATGATCTTGTCCTTTTAGGCAACTTCACCGAAGTATTCCTGCCACATGTAAACATTTCTTTCTAACATGTCCAGCAAAAATCAAAATGACCACTTCCAGTAGAGATCTTGCACTTTCTATGACTGGGTGGATTAAAACACTGTTTAAAATTGTTTTTTTTTTTTTGTTTAGTGACTGCAAAAACACAGTATTTACCAGGTTTTACAGAAACTGCTACAATGATTCTTGAGTATAACCTAGAATATACTGCTCTAAGAAAATTACTGATTTCTACTGCTCATAAAACTGCTTTTAAAGAAGTTGTTTCCTGTAACAGCAAAATATCTGCAGAAAACTAGCAATCACAAGCTTTTTTTCTTCTGCAGTTTTATCAGTATTTTTGTTTTTTTAGAAAACTGCATTTTCATGGTCACTTTCACTTTTATTTAAAAACTGGCAAAGACCTGGCATTCTTTTCTGAAAAACTTCTGTTTCACTGCAAATATACTGCAAATTTAAGCCGTTATTTTTCCTAAGGGATTACAATATAATTATGTATCTATGATTAATGGCCAGCTGCAGAATAGTAAACATACAGACAAGTTGCTACATAATGCATATCTCTGTACTAGTTGTCACTGTTTGATAGAATGAATTAAACCTTTCCTTGAAGACTTTAAGTATATTTCTGCTAGTGAAGAGATTTGAACCCAAACTTCTATGTTATAACAATATTCAGATTTAATTATTTTGATGTCTGCAACACCCTCATTTATGTTGCATAAACTATGTTGACATGTTGTTGAGTCAGTGCAAGTAATATACAAGCATATAAATTAAATATTTGTACTAAATCATGCAATACTTCCTGTTCTTAATTTAATTTAATGATTTGTCATTTATGGCATATTTTGATCAGTATTTTGACTGCTCAAAATTTTAGACAACTACATGATGCTCTAAACTGTGGAATTCAACATCTGACATCACCTTTCAGATACACAGATAATTTTGTTCCATAATTCTGACCTCCACTTTTACAAAAGTGTATCCATTTTCATATTTAAAATACATCTAGACCAAGATATATGTCATTTCATTAAATATATAACCATAAATTATAAAATACAATGGTTTCACTACTACATGCTTTCAGCCTTTGTGTCACTGTTCAAGGCACCTCAGTGGTGTAGTTTGACATCCAGCAACAGTCATGATATTTTTCCAGGTAGGAAAGCTTTCCAGTAAGATCAGCCAATTAGTGGTTCTATGGCATTAATTTGTACTAAAATAGTGCATTTTGAGATTTATAGGTCATCCCACATTCATAACTGATGATGAAAAAAAGGTGTCTGCTCATGTATAGCTCTCTTAAGTCCAAAGGTCCCATCTGATTTAAAGCAAACAGTGTTTGCATCATTTCAGTTCTTGTTACATTTGAACATGAATTCACATAATTATTGCCTCCTAGAATAAGTATAAGTGGTCAATTCTTGCAATCACAATATAAATTGTTTTTACTGATATTGATGGGGAAATAAGTTAATCTTACTAAATTGATACTGTTATAAGTTCAAGGGCCGTAACTGTGATATTCATGATTCAAATTCACACAGACTTGGTTTTGATTCAGCAGATTAGGTAATTATTTATGATACTGTGAAACCATTTTTTTGATGTCTAAATTTTCTGCTATACAAAATTTAATTGTTAATATCAGATTTAATGTCACCTCAAGTGGACCAATTCTTAAAGTATAGCCCATGCATTTGTAAGTGTATGCCCTCATTGACATTCTAGACAATGTGTATTTTTACATACTCTATTCCAGAGGAATACTCTATTCAAGAGGAATTGGGTCTGTTCAGGTACCACATTACATATAAACTGGTCTATACCTACACCAATTCCAGACAATCGAATGCGAAATTGTCTATCTCATAATTAAAAACAAATCAGTTCATACATCATTAAAAAATACAAACCCCTAAATTGGTCAAGACAACATATATCTACAAGTTGAAAATTGACGACATTGAATATAACTGAATTGCTGTTGTTACAGGTCATATTTAGGTAAATTTAAGTGTACTTTTTTCATGTTAACAGAATATCATCCACATTTTAATACATTGTAGCTACAACTATTCATTTTCTTATATCATACATGAAGCTGAAAATAACACCTTGAAAACATTTCCATGATTCATATCCTTTGGAAATAAATGAAACAGCATTTATCAGAATACTGCTACATTGTACCAGCTTTCATGAAGTGACTATCCCTATAATCAGAGTGTGCCCTAATCAATGATAGTACCTAGGATGTGATAGATCTGTCACTAGTATTTTGCTAATGTTTGAATCAGTTTAAAAGAATTTTGTTAGAAATGAACAATTTAGAGCTTTCTTGCATCTATAACATAAATAATTTAGGTAGTTGGACCTCATCACTATGTAAGGGAGTTAATCAGGTATATGAGAATAGTTCCATTTATTTAATCAGTTTGTTTATGAAGTGAATACATTGTCATGAGTTAAAAGTGGCAAATATCTATTTAAATCAATGAACTTTACAATTTTTATCTTTAGTTCATTTTGTTATCTAAGGTAAGATCTTCATAATAAAGTTCAAATTATCAAAAAATATCCTTTGGTCAAGGTCACGGAACATGTTCTGTTGTGTCTTATGATCAAACATTATCTTCGTCTGCTGTTTTCTTTTGTTTCATAAAAATGCATTGAAAGGGGAAGATTTATAAGAAGTGAATGTTTTTAAGTACTGTTTTAACAGTTCAGCAGTAAGTCTAAACATAATTAATAGAATAAAACTGACTTGGAAAACGTAGATGATGAATAAGAACTATGAACTGGAGTGCAAAACTGTAAAGTTGTGAAAACTGATGACAACCATAGAAATATACTGTAAATTGAGACTGTAACGAAGAAACTGAAGAAATACTGGCACAGTTACTTAAGGCTGTGTTGTTGAACTGTATTTTTATCAAGGGCAACAACCAGCTTCATGTAGTGTCGCTAGTAAAAATCACCAAAATAATGTTTACAATTTCCTAAGAATGACAGGTCAGAAGAAAAACAAATGGATAAAAACTGCTAACTGTAAGCTAAAAAAAAAACAAAAATAATATCAAACAGGGAATGCCACGTACCAAAAACGCAGCCTCCCCAAAACGAGCCCCACAGCACCCAGAAGTGCACACCACCAACACACACACACACACACACACACACACACACACACGACACACACACACAATCATGTACACACACACATATACACTACCAACACACACTAGCATACAAAGCAAACACACGAGGACAAAACGAACAATTAAAGGAACACAGTGGGGCACCGCCTTGGAACGGTCAGTGGCAAAAACACCACTGGGGAGCTTAAACCGGTTTATGGTGCGCACCCAACCTCACTCTTACCCCCACCATGTTCCAAAGTCACAGGACAGTGTAAATAAAAGTAATCCCTGCTAGGTGAATCTCTAACACACGCAATGGAAACAAAAGGCATGGTATGTAAAACACAAAAATGCTCGTGTATAAATATATAAAAAGCAAACCTTGAGAACCAAAAAACGTATGTACTCAATGCCTTTGCAGAAGGCAGAGCACCAAGAGAAACACCCTTAAGGGCCCGACGAAACAGGCCAGAGGTTTTTGACGAGCATTTTTGTGTTTTACATACCATGCCTTTTGTTTCCATTGCGTGTGTTAGAGATTCACCTAGCAGGGATTACTTTTATTTACACTGTCCTGTGACTTTGGAACATGGTGGGGGTAAGAGTGAGGTTGGGTGCGCACCATAAACCGGTTTAAGCTCCCCAGTGGTGTTTTTGCCACTGACCGTTCCAAGGCGGTGCCCCACTGTGTTCCTTTAATTGTTCGTTTTGTCCTCGTGTGTTTGCTTTGTATGCTAGTGTGTGTTGGTAGTGTATGTGTGTGTGTGTACATGATTGTGTGTGTCGTGTGTGTGTGTGTGTGTGTGTGTGTGTGTGTGTGTGTGTTGGTGGTGTGCACTTCTGGGTGCTGTGGGGTTCGTTTTGGGGAGGCTGCGTTTTTGGTACGTGGCATTCCCTGTTTGATATTATTTTTTTGTTTTTTTTGTTTTTGTAATACCGCAAGATGCACAAGTAGCCTTTATCATGTGTTTATTATTCTTTGTTATAACACGTTTTGGGTTGATATCTTTTGTATATTTTCGTTCTTTAACACAGTAAATCATTTCTTATATCATATATAAATATTTTCATCAAAGTTTTTTGATACTGTTTTCTTTGGTTTGTCTAAATACAGAAAGTCGTACTGTTTCTTTATTGCTTCTTGGAATGCTGTTTTGGGGATATTTTGCTCTCTTGCTATCATATCGTTTTCATTTTTATTTGGACTTTCAAATAGAATGTAATGAGAACAATTTAGTCTTATATCTTTTGGAGTTTTGTAATAAGATTGACTTAGATATATTACACAACAATTCTTATGCCTACCCCCGATAAAGTATTTTATTATATTGTTTTGGTTTCCTTCACAAATGTAATCATCAAAAATAACCACCTTTTGGGAATCCCCGGATTCTCCGGCTTCAATCCCTGTTTCAATCTCATCCAAGTCAATAATATCATCATTTGAAACCTCCAAAATATCATCCAAAGGTTGTTTCATTTTTCTCGCAATTTCCGTGAAACGTTCTATTAAATCTTGATATTTTTTCTGTTCCAAGTTTTTAGAGTATAAATAAAGTTTATCAAAATATATTAATGGCTTTCTGAGCATGTGAATTAATACATTTGTTTTACCAGAACCGCTGTTTCCACAAATAAGCATTCTAAAACACGAATCTGGCATAAAAGAATGTAACTGCTTAAACTTATCATTGTATTGAGAGATGCCATCATAATTAGGAGTTTTCATCTATATTTATATAAATGGGAATATTTAACAACACCAAAAACCGTCAAAATGATCAGTCTGTATCTAAAGTCAATTTTGGAATAATTCTAACAAATTATGCTACCAGAAAACAATTTAAAGAAGTCAAAAGGGAAATGCAATCATATCTTCACAAAAACAAGGAACTTGATAATAAAATGAACAGACCATTAGATATGGGTGGTAATGAGATAATAAATCTTGGAAACCCCGATAAACCCAGCAATGCTATAACAAGGAGATTTCTCTTTAGGAAAATTCAAAGCGTAATAATAATAATAATAATAATAATAAATTCTTTATTTTAAGAAGGTAACATGTACAGATATGCAAACAAAATATTAACAACATCTTAGTTCAAACATGGCCTTCTGTAACATGGAAAAGGAAAAATGATTTCATACTCATTTAACACATTGAAACGACAATCACAATAGAAGACTATGATGTTAAAGATATTAAAACCATAAAACAAACACTGGAAACAGAAAGTGATAATATTGAACAATTAACAAAAAACATAAAAGCCAACGGAAAAGTAATAATTGAGTTACAAGATAAAATTGAGAAAGAAATGCAGGTATTGTCGGAAACAATGAAACAACTTGAAGAGAAATCCGATACAACAGATGATGACATCAAAAAAGTATTTAGACAATACCTTGAAATTGTACATAATCAAGTAAAGGAACTGAAAGAAAACATGATAAAACATGAAGAACTCAAGGAAAAGCTAACTGAAGCTGAGAAAAAAATACAAAAAATGTATCAAGACAGAAATAAACAAACTTGATGAGGATACAAAGAAAAGGAATTTCGACTTATTAAATAATTTTTTAAGCAAATTTGCTGAATATAAAACTGAACTCGGACGTCAACTCTCTGGAGCCAAAAGTGAAATCGAAAAATCAGCTTCACAAAGAGGTGATGAACATGGTACAAAATTACAAACTTTAAAGGAAGCATTTGAAACCGCAATGAAAAACATGACCGGTCAACATACTGAACAATATAATGATTTAGTTAAACTAACAGATACATTAACAGGAAATATTGCTACATGTAATCAAAAAATTCAAGAAATAGAAAACAAGCTAGATCTTGTAGTTGATGATTTACTTGCACAAGAAGATTCAATTAAATCAAATAACGTCCGGATTGATGATCATAAAAAAAGAATAGATGGCATGGATGACCAATTAAAAAGTTTTAAAGAAGTTGCAACAAAACGAGCTGATGATTTAGGCAAAACAATACTAGATGTATTAAACAAATTGTCTAAACTTGAAGGGGAAGTATATGAAGTCGAAGTCCCTCTTTTTGAATTATACAACAATAGACCACAAGGGGTTACTGTTCTGTCTGCATCTATTGGAATTGCTACATCATATGAACTCCATGATCCATTTCTTCACCAGAAAGTTAAATCTTCTGACTTCTTTACATTTTTTGGGCTTAGTACTTCTGTGAATTACAAAGATTATATACAATTGAACCATAAATTTGATACGAAAAAACTTGGAAATGTAGAAGGTTTCCTAATTAAAAAGCCTGGAAAATACCACATTAAAATAAAATTGATAATTGAAATTATTCACGGAAGCATTCAAACATTCCAATTAAGATGGGGGGAAGATAAAAATAGCTGGGGATCAAAAAAGCCGGGCAATATACTTATTACAAAGAAAACTAACAATACAGAGAGCATCTTTGAAAAGGAAATCGAGCAATCATTTTTTTCGGATACATCATTTGTGATTTATCCAGAAATACATGATTCAACCACAAAGTTTACTATTAAAGAAGACAGTTATGTAAGATTTGAGTATTCTTGGAAATGATGAGCTTCTTTTGTAAATATATTTATATAAATGGGACTATTTAATAACATAAATCAGAAAACAAATAAAATAAAAAAGCATATAAAAAGACCTCCATTATTTTTAACATACAGAACTGAAGGTACAGACAGCGGGTTATATACATGGGTTGCGGATTTACCCAAACAAGGTTTTAAAACAAACGGACCAAATATCACCGTAGAGCAAGACTGTACATAGTTCTGGCAGACGCTATTAAATCTGACAAGGGAAATGTTATGTTGAAAATCAAACAGAATGGTTTAGTTAAGCAAGGCTATGAAGCAAAAAACAATCGGAAAAACGAATTAGTAAGTGTGAATTATGTAGGAAAATTCCATTCAAACGATGTGATACACATACAAGGTTCCAATGTTAAAAACATTCAGGTAACTATTTATGGATGTGTTTAAGCCGCAGGGTGCGTTCTTTTTTATTTTTTTATTTAACTTAAAGGTATATAAAATGAGTATAATAAGTTTAGGATCAATAATGGGAAGAGCATATGAAACTCAATCAATGATAAAAATATTTCCCGGTGGTTATGATACTAAAGAAAATATTTTAAAACGTATATTAAAGAATAAGGAATATATTGATGCAAGAATTAAAAAATTAAGTTATTCCAGATTATGCTTATTACTTAAAGATGATATGGCAGACGTACTTAATAAAATTACATTATTATTTAATGAAAACGAGGAATTAAAACAATTTCAATTTGAAGAAAAAGCACGGAAACAACGACGAAAACCAAAGCCTGTTATTGCTAAAGATTTGGGCAATGATTGTATCAAGGAATATAAAAGCATGTACGAAGCACAAAAAGACCTAGAAGTTAACGCAGGTCAAATAAAAATGTGTTGCGAAGGAACAAATAATATAAAAACAGCCCTTTCTAAAAAGAATGGAAAACGTTATAATTTTAAATATGCGTGTTAATTAACTTAAAGATATTTTATATTTTCCTATTATATAGATGAATTCTTTAGATAAATCTTTAGATACTAACATAACCCTGAAACCAGTTAATATTTCAAAAGGTAATACATATTCCGAATATGAGATAGACATAATAAACGATCATGATCCTAAAATACAATTAAAAAAGATAACAAACCCGCTTTCAATATTTTTAAGTGAAATAATAAACAATTACGGTATAAAAATAAATATAGCATTAGAAGTAAATTTTATCAAACCAACGGATGATAAGTCACAAACTGCTTATTTTAAATCAAAAGCAAAAACAATTACTAATTCAAATGAAATCATAAATACACTAGACGATATAAGTAATGAACTTCTTAACACAATCACCGAATGGATTTCACTGGGTTCTGGTTGGGTTATAGAAAAAGTTAAAGCACATCGGATAACCATAACTAAATACAAACCACTCAGAGGTTCTTCTTATTTACCATTACCCGAGATTATTAACAATAGGAAGGGGCTAATTAACATTAAGAATGAAAACGACAAGGAATGTTTCCGTTGGTGTCATTTAGCATACACATTCCCTGTACAAAAAAACACACAAAGAATAACCAAGTATAAGAGTTATAAAGATCAACTTAATTACCAAAATATTACTTTTCCAGTAAAATTAAAAGATGTTCCAAAAATCGAAGAAATGAACGACATACGTTTTAACATATTTGGGGTTGATTTAGAAGATGAAAAAAGTCCCATTTATCCCCTATACATATCAAAAAGGATAGAGCCTAAAAACGGTACTTGTGATTTACTATTAGTAGAAGGCGAGGGCTTCGCTCGAGGAAACGGAGTAGATAAGAAAGAAAATATTAATCATTATGTGTGGATAAAGGATTTCAATAAATTAATGCATTCACAAACAAAACAAAATAACCCAAAGTATTTTTGTAAATACTGTATTCAACACTTTTCATCAAATGAAATTCTTAATAAACATACAGAAGTCTGTTTAGCTATTAATGGAGTGCAAAAGGTTTGTATGCCCCAACCTAGAAATAGTATATTACAATATAAAAACTACCACAAACAATTAAAGGCTCCTTTTGTTATTTATGCTGATTTCGAGTCAATAACAAAACCAATAGACGAAGAGTTAGGTAAATCAACTGTGGCTTACCAACATCATATAGCTTGTGGATATGGTTATAAGTTGGTTTGTACCTATGACAATAACTTTAGCAAACCAGTACAAGTGTACCGAGGCTATGCTCGAGGAAACGGAGCAGAGAATGTTATTTATAAGTTTATTGAACAAATGTTAAAGGAGGAAGAGTATTGTGAGGAAATATTTAAGGAACACTTTAATAAAGAAATGATAATAACTAAAAAAGAACAACAAGAATTCAAAGCAGCTACATCTTGTCATATTTGTAAAAAAGATTATAACTCTACCCTTTGTACTCCGTATGATTTAGAATATAATTATCCTGTAAGAGATCACTGTCATATAACAGGAAAATACAGAGGATCTGCACATAACAAATGTAATCAAATATACAGATTAACAAAAAAGATACCAGTTGTGTTTCATAACTTACGGGGATATGATAGTCATTTAATAATGCAAGAAATAGGTAAATTTAAACGAAATATTAATGTAATTCCTAACAATATGGAAAAATACATGGCATTTATGATAAGTAATTTGGTTTTTATAGATAGTTTGCAGTTTCTTAATCAATCTCTATCCAACTTGGTAAATAATTTACCTGATGATTCCTTTATTTACACCAAGGAATGTTTCGAAACTAACTTGGAATTAGTTAAGGGACAAAGTCCCGTCGCTTTGCTTAAAAGAAAAGGTGTTTATCCATATGATTACATGGATTCTTTTGAAAAATTTAAAGAAACCATATTACCCCCTAAGGAAGAATTTTATTCTCTAATAACAGATGAAGGGATTTCTGATGATGACTATAAACATGCACAAAATGTATGGAAAGCATTTAACTGCAAATCTCTTGGAGATTATCATGATCTTTACCTTAAAACAGATGTACTTCTTTCAGTAGATGTCTTTGAAAACTTTAGGAAAACCTGCATTGAGTATTATAAACTCGATCCATGTCATTACTTTAGCAGTCCAGGACTTGCGTGGGATGCATGTTTAAAAATGACAGAAATAAAATTAGAATTAATCACAGATATTGATATGCATTTAATGATTGAAAAGGGATTAAGAGGCGGAATAAGTTATATTGCAAATAGACACTCAAAGGCAAATAATAAGTATATAAGAAGCGAAGCTTCGGCGGATCAAGGATCCTTAAACGGAGTAAACAAATACATTATGTATCTTGATGCAAATAATCTTCATGGGTGGGGGATGAGTCAACCACTCCCTTATGGGGGATTTAAATGGATGCATAATATGACTTTAGCCAAGGGTGACGACGCTAGGATCAAAGATCCGTCGCTTGCGCTTAGCGTCTTAAAAGATATAATCAATAAACAAGGCACCCCCAAACATAAACACAAGCAAGGCCGGAAGGATAACTCCACACGGGGTTATTTTGTTGAATGTGATATTGAATATCCAGAAGAATTGCATGATTTGCATTCTGATTACCCTCTAGCCCCAGAGAAATTAATTGTAAAGGACGAATGGTTATCAGACTATTGTAAAAAGTTAAAACAAAGATTCAATTTAAGTAGTGATAAAACAACAAAATTAATTCCAACTTTGTTTAACAAAGAAAAATATGTGCTGCATGCTAGGAATCTTAAGTAATGCAAGTAACCAACATACATAGAGTCTTGGAGTTTAATGAAAGCCCTTGGTTGGCCGGGTATATTGATTTTAATACACAAAAAAGAAGTCAAGCCAAAAATGCATTTGAAAAGGATTTCTTCAAATTAATGAATAATTCTGTGTTTGGGAAAACAATGGAAAATCTCAGAAAAAGAGCAAATGTATTACTTACGCATGATGAAAAGGTTTTAGAAAAGCATGCAGCAAAGGCTACTTTCGTTTCCGCAAAAATGTTTAATGAGAACTTATTTGCCGTAAATAAAGTAAAGGAGCAACTTATTCTTAATCGACCCTGTTATGTTGGGATGACCATTCTTGAGTTAAGTAAATATCTTATGTATGACTTTCATTACAACTATATTTTAAAGAAGTATGCCTGCTCTGACGTGCGCCTTTTGTTTAGAGACACGGATAGCCTTTGTTATGAGATAAAAACAAAAGATGTTTATGAAGATTTAGATAAAGATCGTGATTTGTTTGACAATAGTGATTATCCCAAAGAAAGTCTGTTTCATTTTGATGAAAATAAGAAAGTAATAGGAAAGATGAAAGATGAAGCTGCTGGAACCCCCATAACAGAGTTTGTTGGATTAAGAAGCAAGATGTATTCTTATACCCTTGGGGAAAAAACGGTCAAGAAATGTAAAGGTATAACAAAAGGTGTTGTAAAAAAGAAAATGTTTTTTGAAGATTATCGCAATGCTTTATTCAACACCCTACAAAAGACTCATAGTATGAAAACAATAAGGTCTAATAAACATGAATTAAAAAGTTTTCAAATATCTAAATGCAGTCTTTCTTGTTATGATAATAAAAGATACATTCTAGACGATGGGATACAAACTATTCCTTATGGACATTATAGGACCAAAGATCCGTCGCTAGCGCTTAAGACATTAAGGGACATTAAGGGACATTAAGGAACATTAAGGAACATTATTTTTTTATATTATATAGATGTTGTCAAAAATGAAAGAAATTAGAGAAAAGAATGTAAAAGCAGATGAAATCAAAGCGCTGTGAGCGCTGAAAGCCTGGGGGCTATAGGTTAACTCCCCGAAAAACAACTTTTGACCTACGTGTTCTGCGTTGAATCTTACCTAAAGCGCGGGTCGAAATGTGCAGAGGACGAAATTCAATATATGACACAGAATGAATGATTCACAAATATATGGGTGACAGGGAAGTTTGTTTTATTATGAAATGTACGTTAAATGAAAAATAATCACATAGTCAACATTATAAAATGTTTAAGCCAGTACAAATAATTCGATCTGCGCTTTGTACAACTTCAAGCGATATGATCTGATGATGTGGATCGAAAATTATTGTGTACCAATGACAAGACCTTGAAACAGAATTAAACAAAGCAATACCAGCAATGAAATATAAATACAGTACTGTACAATGTGTATAACAGAGAAAACCAAAAATGATTCTGGGTTACCTTGTAGTTGTAATCAGTGAAACCGTTCACTGGGCCTCGACATGCAGCGTCCTCGATAAATGGCGGGTGAATTTGATCACGTTAGTTCCTTCTCGGGAATGTACGTAAATTATATCTTTTTTTAGAGACATTTATTTTTAGGTAAATATATATGTAATCGTTCGTAAATAACAAAGTTGTCAATGAAATAACATCGGAAATTTGAAAATCAAACTACAAACTCTTATATCGAGCTTCGTACGTTTTCGTAAATTTCCGTAAATATCCGTACTTTTCCGTGATATGCATATGTTTATTTTCCGTAATCAGCTAACAGCGCATTAATTTCTAAAACAGAAAAAATGTGTAATGCAGCCCGTAAGCTATATACCTTCCTGCAATCGTTTGAAGTTTTATGTACTCTTTTTATTTGTAACATGTTCTTATCATATGCGGCATTCAAACAGAAGATTGATCTGGTCTGTCTTGCACTACTTTCGCATAGCGCATGTTTACAGTTGTTATTCGCACATAGCACGGCTAAAATTCTTGCAGGGTTTGAAATGTGGTATACTAACTTAGGCCTTGGGGACTTTCAGTCCCCAGGCCAAAAATGAAAGCTGTTCGTGATAAGATTATAGAATATTAAATAAGAAAAGCATCCAGTCAAGATATGTACAACGAGATTTATAAACCCATCACAAAAGAAATAGAAAGCCAAAGAGAAACATTGACGGATCAGTCGAGGGCTTCGCTCGAGATGTTAAAAGCATTACCTGGAATTAAAGAACAATTGGCATTACTCCCAAGAGAATTTGTAAAAAAGATAGAAGAAGCAGAAGCAACAAAGTCATTACCTGCTCCGTTTGAAACAGTTGAGTCATTACCAGAAAAAGATATCAATAAATTGTTTGAAGAGTATGAACAAGATAAAGAAGATTTAGGAGCAAGACCGAAAATAGTAAGATTAGATAAAGATATAGATGATAATGTTTTAGAAGAATATGAATATGACAAACCGTCTGAAATGTTTAATTTTTTAACTGCAGATGAATCTGATCCCAATAAAATCAATCAAGAGAGACTTAAAAAAAATAGGTGATGTTACTAAAGATATACAAAAGTTAAATGGTAAAGTAGTTAATAAATCAAAAGATCCTACTAAAATAGAAGAAGTAAAACAATTAAGATATAATCAAAAAGAATTGATGAAATACAAAGATCGGTTAAGGGGATTTATTGTTATGGCTCCTACATTTGGACAGGGAATGCCTGAAGGACCTAAACATACTAAACCTTTAGGTACATATAAAGTTAAACCTTTAATAGGTACAGCAGATGGACAATATGGTAATCTAATTATTGACTTAAATAAACTTTATGGTCAAAACAAATTAGTTGCAAAAGATCAAACCACGGGAGCAGAAGTAATGAATACTAAGGTTGATGATGATCTAATTGACCTTATCGATAAGAGATATAATAGAAATAAGAAGCATTCGGTTTTATCTATGGAACTATTTAAAGAATTAACTGAAAAATCGGGATTACCTATTAATAAAAGGTCCATGAAATTTAAAAATGTAATACGAGGTAGGGGATTGAATAGTGTATGTCCTTGTGATCCAGATAAACTAATGAATGACCTAGAACTCATTTGTGGTTCCATTGATGCTGGAAATAATAATCAACAACTAAAGAACCAGGGAATAAACATTATAGACGAATTATTAAAATTGGGGAAAATAACACAAGAAGTTCATGAGTCAATATACGTATAAAATATATTTTTTATAAAATATAGATATAAATGGAACAAAAAATAGTATTAAGTTCAGAAGTAGCCAGGACAAATGATCAAAATAATACCCCAAGTAACTTCATAGTAAGATTTAGCCGACCTCTGGTTTTAGATAAAAATAAACGATATGTTGTTGGTTTAGATAGTATAAACACTATGACTTATTCATGGCATAATATAAGTGATGAATATGATAATAAACGCATTCGATATAATAATGGAAAGGAATGGAAGGATATTATTTTTCAAAATGGTTCTTATAGTTACACTGATATTAATGATTACATCGAAGAAACCCTGTTGGCTAATGGTGACTTTAATGGTGATTCATCTATTGCACCCCTGAGTTTAGAGTTTGATCTTAGTAGCTTTAAAATATTAATTTCAATTCATGATGGCTTTTTATTAGATTTAAGACTGTCTATTTTTCATAAATTGCTTGGATTTGAGCAAAAAGCTATAAGAAAATCAGAATGGGGCCTGTTGTCACCCAAATATAACAAACTCTGTAGACACAATATATATTCATTGTGATTTAATTGACAACTCGCTTGTTGATGGTAATTTTGGTGATGTTTTGTATGCCCTTAGCACTGCAGATTTAACAAGAGCTTATCCGTTCACAAAATAACCAAACAGAGTGGGTTACTCCGAAATTAATAAAAGCATAATTAATTCAATAAAAATATATCTAACAGATGTTTTCGGAAGAATAATAAATTTGAATGGAATTGATACAAGTTTCACATTAATTTTAAAAGAAATACTATAGAATGGTGTATAAAAAAGTCTATGATGAAAATAAAGGAACGTATATCTATATTGATCCTTGGGATGGGTCTTTACAGACTCCGTATTCGTCTCAGGCTGAGTTACAATTCGAGGTGGGGTTGGGTATTTTAGATACATTGACTTCGGTTGGACAGAACATATTTTCGTCTTCTGTCAAAGATGTAGCTAAAAAAGCCCTAGAAACAGCGGGAAAACAAGCGTTAGAGAGTGGAACAAAAAAGATTGGGATAGAGGTTGGTAATTCAGCTGCAGATAAAATCACAAAAGTAATAAAGGGCCGCAAAGACCGCAAAAATCAATCCAAGCCCCAAGGGGAAATGATTATAAAGGAACTTAAAAAAATGGATGAAATGAATAATGAAAATAATATAAATATGAGAGTTAATAGATTATTATCTGGGTCGGGTATAAGGAAATCTTTAGATAAATCTTTAGATATTAATACAAGGGCTAATAGATTGCTACATAAAAAATAAAAAAATAATAAAAATAAAAAAATTATAATATATAAATGTTTAGAAGTAAAAAGCATTGTGAAAGATATGAAATGACACCAATTCAGCTGGATACACCCCTAATATATGTACTTGGAAACAATGTTAAACAACAAAAAAGCGGGTACCACTTTACAATAAATGATAGATCATCCTATTTTGATTGGTTTAATGGTTATTTTGAGGTTAGCTTTAAGGTTACTAAACTTGCAGATGGGGCAGCTTATGGTAATGCAGATCAAATTGCTTTAATTAATAATGCAGCATCGTTAATTGATCAACTTAAGGTTAAACAAAATGGGAAAATTATTTATGATTGTAATAACTTATACAAAGTGGCAAATGTTAAGAATTTGATTGGGTTATCAAAAGACTATACAGAATCAACAGGAACAAATGAATTTTTTTATCTAGATACCAGCGCTGTTGCAGAAAGCAGGGACGACCAAGCTGGATTTAATAAAGGGTTTGCAAGTAGAAAAGCTCTAATTCAAGGTAGAAATGAAATAAACGCGAAAATTCCATTAAGTAATTATTCCTTTTTCGAGGGTTTAGAAACTAATATGTTGCCCCCAAGTCAAATACAAATCACTCTTCAATTAACAGAAGATGATGAATTAATTTATAGTAGTGGTATTGATGATGCTAATAAAGGTCGGGTTATCGTCACAAAGCTAACACTATGGGTTCCAAGAATGGTGTTTAACACTGATGGTATGGTTCTCGTTTCTGAATCGTACATGGTTACAAAACAATGGACATATCTCCGGGAAATGGTTACACAATCACAAGACACACAACAAACTGATATAGACTTTAGATTAACAGCTGGTGTGTCAAACCCCAAACATGTATTTGTTTATTTACAACGGCCTGACAAAAGTAATTCACAGGAACACAATCCATATCTACTTGACACGTTTAAGGTAAATGCAGCTAATAATAATTGTACCATGAATTCTTGTCGGCTTGAAGTTGGGAATGGTGTTTTTTACCCCGAAACAGAATATACAAGTATATCAAGAATCTATGATGATGTTATAAGTTATCTCCATAAACAAAATGATAAAAATACAGGAAGTCTTTTAAACACATCAAATTTTAAAAACTTATTTGGACTTATTCATTTTAATTTAGAATTCAAAAAAGAAGAAATTTCTGTAGATCCTAAACATATTACACTAAAAATGAAACTAAACATCCCACCAGCCGCTAATATCAGAGTGTATGCAATTGTTATGTATGAAGAAACTATACAATTAAATGTTGTTGGTAATGAATTAGTTATTGTTTAAATAATATTTTAATATAATATATAAATGGCAAATTTAATAGAATACAAGGTTAATTTATCTAACGGACAAAAGAAAAAACTTGCAAAGGCGTATGAAGATAAATGTCAGCACACTTTTAGATTAAGTAAAAATCAATTAACTGGTAGCTTTCCTTTGTTATTGACGCAAAGGCAGGTTAATAATATAAATAAGGCTAAAACAAAAAATACTGGTGTAGATATTAAAATATCTCCTACCCAAATGAGAGCTCAGTCACAAAACGGGGGTTTTCTTGGGGCATTGGCTGGCCTTTTGACTAAATCGATTTTACCTATTGTTACTAAATTTGCGCCCAAAGTATTAGCTCCACTGGGGGTTGGTGCCCTTTCTGGACTAGCGAGTACTGGTGTATCAAAAATATTAGGTAATGGTATGATTCAAGTTGCGAACAATAAAAAAAGAGAAATTCATCCATATTTAACATCCGGGCAACAGAGACAGTTAATGAAAACAAACAGAATAAAACTAACACAAAAACAAAAACAAGATGGTGGGTTTCTTGGTATGCTTGCCGCAAGCTTGGGTATACCACTTATTACATCTTTATTGAGTGGTAAAGGCTTACAAACAAAAATAATATCAAGTCGACACTCAACGAGTGCCATACAGACGAATTCCTATACTAAAAAAAAAAAAAAATTCAGAATAAACCCCTTTCTAACTTTGATATCTTAGCTTGGGTTGAACAACTGAGGATTAAACATTTTAAAGGTGTCTTTAGTAGAAATAATTTAAAACCTTTAGGGACTCCATACCGAAAGCAAAGCAAGATGAATGTGGGATAATAAATTTAGATGACTCTGTTGGACCTGGTACGCATTGGGTGTGTTATGTGGGGTTATTTTACTTTGATTCGTTTGGGTTAGTCCCACCAAATGAAATTATTAAATATATTCCAAATATTAAGTACAACAGTATTGAATATCAGGATAGACAAAGTACACTATGTGGATACTATTGTTTATTTTTTATACATTTACTACAAAACAAAGTACCATTGTATGATATATTGTATAAAATATTAAACCCTAACAATCAAAAAGAAAATGAACAAACAATTATAACTTATTTTAATTAAACACTGTGCTGGAAAAAAATTGCAAAATCCTCCTGCCGCCTAATCCTTCACCTTTATTTGTGTGCAGTTATGCGTGTGCTTATACTACAATCCTACGCTTGATTACACAAAGCTAAACATTAACCTAACATGGTATTGGAAAACAAATAATCAGTCATGCGTGTGATTCTGCTACAATCCTACGCTTGGTTAAACATATTTAAACTAGTGAATCAGTCATGCGTGTGAGTATGCTATAATCCTACGCTTGATTAGATGTGGTCGCTTGGTTAGATGCGGTTGAGTTCAATTCTTGAAACACTTGTTTAACAATTGTAAAGTTTTTACAAACAAATTGGATTGGTAACGAACATTTGATTATGTTGTTGTGTTCGTTGGCAAATTTACACAATCTTATTAAAAAGTTACAATGTGACAAGGAATATTTTACATTATTTTTTTGTAATATAGGGATAAACCCTACCTTTTGTTTTTTAGCAATGTTTTTTCAATTCAATTAATACTTCTCCTTGATGTACAGAATTTAATATTATATTTCTTTTGTCACTAGTTATCAGCTTTTCAAGTTGTTTTAAGGTTTCAATACATTCGTTTATTGTTGATTTTTGGCAAATAGCGTCGCCCGTAATTCTTCTTTCTTCTGAATAAGATTCCATAATGTGTTGTTTTATCTTGTTGTATTTGGTCGTTAAATCGGTTGTTTGTTTCTTTGGTTTGGTTTGTTGATTTTTTTTAGATTCCTCTCTCAGTTTGATCAGTAAATTGTAATATTTATCACAGTATTTCGTGTTCCATTCTTGGACCATACTATCGGTTGGATATTTTTCCCGGAGATGTTGGGTCAATATATCCAAATCTTGAAAAAGTTCTTCCCTGAAAAAGAAACACACATTTAAGTAAAGATGAATCTGCAAAAATAAACAGGAAAACAAATCGTAATGGCATAATAACTCAACATTAGAGTCGTAAAAATACAAAATGTAGTATACTTACATTGCTAATCTTTTAAACGTGTTTGTGCTTCTTTATAGTATTATTTTGCAAGTCAAATGTTTAACGATGTTGTTTTCTTCTATGGCTGCCAGTTTGGTCTGGTTGTGAAATTCTGATCACATACGTCATATCTACTTCCTGTAAATGCGCGGTTGTGTTTCCAGAAAATTCTAATCACATACGTCATGAACTATTGGTAAACGAATGTAAATATTTATTGGTATAAAAATAGATGTAGTTTTCCAATATTGATTCACTTTCGCTTTCGCCTCTCTATACAGAAAGTGTATTGATATTAGTACATTAAATGACAGGTGTGGATTAAGTTTATAAGAGTAGTATATAAAAGGAGAATTACAGTGTGGATTTGAATTTGTGTAAAGGTGTCTTCCCGAATGAAAGAGGGAAGACATTTCCACAGATTTAAAACTGTGCTGTAATTCTCCTTTTATATACTACTAATAAATGCATGATGGGATATCTTGCCCTTGTTAAAAACTTAACGATTTATTAAGTCACTTAACAATTCGTTAGCTAACAAAAAATTTAACAATGCTTTGAACAACCCAAAATTTTACAAATTGTTAGCTAACGAAAAAGTTAAAATTTAACGATTGTTAAGCTAACAAGTTGTTAAAGTTAACGGAAGTTTTGAACAACTGGGCCATTGTTTATAAGGAACTTGTTCGATATACGGTGATAAGGAACTCCGGATATGAGGAACAAATTTGATAGGTCCCGAGGAGTTCGTTATTAGCGGAATTTACTGTATTACTATTCTCAATGTTGACAAGAGTAAGTGGTTAACTGTAATGCTAAAATATGAGCATTGATTATATTAAAGGTTAACAAGAGTAAGGGCTTAGTAGTACGGAGGAGGCGGGTAGGCCTACTCACTAAATACGAAGTCATTTCATTTATCGGTTTGTACTTATACGACACATTAAAAAAAGATAGGTAACAATCTCTTTATTAAAACAGGAAATCAACAAAAAATGCCCTTAAGTACATGTATAATTGTGCATATTTCAAACTTAAACTTCATTTTTATCACTGCTGGTACCGCAAATTTGCAACAATTTGTTTGTCCACCCGAACAATACACGGCTTTTTATATGTTCCAGCGTACCAGCATTACAAGTGCTTCACCGGTACATAAATTACACTCTGTACTTTGAGATATTGCATCAAAGAGAAAACTTTTGAGCTAGCAGTTTCAGCAATATTGACAAGGGTCAAGACATTCTGTATGCACAACATAGGCTCATTATATTCACTTTCATCATCGGAATAATCACATTCTGTAGATACATGTCCATTGGAAGATATCAAGTCTGCTTCTACACATCTGTTATAACTTTAACTAAAACACTTCCAGAACAGCTCTTACTACTTCAGGACTCTCAGACATCTGAAAAAATAAAGTTAATAAAGTTCAATGAAAGGAGTTAGCAGTAAGGATTATGTTCGAAGTGAACATAGGTAAGCTTAACATTAAGCTTTCAAGTAACAGTACGGTGGTACTATTTCATGTATGGTGCTTTAAAACTTGACTCAATTCGTAAGCTTGGAGTTAAGGTAGGTAAATTTAGAGGTAAAGTAAGTACGCTTCTAGGTTAAGATGAGTAACATGTTAGCAGTGAGGATTATGATCGATGTCAGCAAAGGTATCTCTTTAACAGAAATCTTTTATATCACAGAAATGAAGGCGGGGATACAGGTAACATGAGTAACTTTCGATGTTAGGATTGGTAAGGAATTACCATTAAGGAACACTTTAGAGGAGCATACGTTAAGAGTAAACAGTGATATAATGAATAACAGTCAGATAAGCAAGCCTCTGGTTAAGGTAGGTAACATACTATGTTAGCTTAAAAGTAAGGTGTGTAATCTTCAGGTCATCACAAGTAAGGGTGAATAATAAGGGTAAGCTTCACACTATCTTTTACTATTTTCAAGGTTGGCAGTAAAGGTTTAGCAGTTAGGGTAAGCTATGAACATTGATTATATAAAAGGTCTGCAAGAGTAACGGGTTATTAGTAAGGTAAGGTAGCTAGCATCATCGTAAAGTTGGTCAGGTTAGTAAGCTTCGACATAAGGTCTGGTAAGGAGTTAGCATTAAAGATAACATTCAAGATAAGCATAGGTATAGCGTTAACATTAGGCTTTTAAGTAAGACTACGATAGTACTCTTTCATGGTAAGGTACTTTAAAACTTTACTCAACAAGTAGGGTTAGGTAAGATTAAGATGTGTAAGCGACAGGTAAGGTAGGTAAGCTCAGAGATAAAGTAAGTACGCTTCTAGGTTTCGATGTAAAGATGGGTAAGGATTTGCCATTAAGAAAACTTAAGAAGCATACATTACTAGTAAACAGCAGGGTAAGGTACTTAAAAGCCTTTACCAACAGAGTAAGGGTAAGGTGGGTAAGGTGGGTAAGCCAGGTAAGCTTCAAACTAAAGTAAGTAAGTTTCAACGTAAGAGCTAACTCCATGGTAAGGATGTGTAAGGGGTTAGGAGTAAGGATCTTCTTTTATTTACTTTGGGGTTTGCTGTAAGGGTTGTATGGAGTAGGCTTTGTTAGTGAAAATAGATTTCGCGGGATTTCACCAACTCAGTAAGGTACTGGCTAAGGTGGGTAAGGTAGGGTAAGGTTCGGTAAGGTTGGTAGGGTAACCAAAGTAATCTTCAAAGTCAGGTAAGTAAGCGTCATCCTAAGAGTCAGCTTAAAGGTTAGCATGTGTAAGCGTTTAGGAGTTATTTTTTTTTAATAGAGTAAGGTGGGAAAGCTTCTGGGTAAGGTGGGTTAGGGGTAGGCAGTAAGAGTAAGCTTCCAAAACTTAAGTGGTTTAGCTTCTGGGTATAAAGGGTAAGGGGTACGCAGCAAAGGTTTGATAGAGTTAGCTTTGTTACTAAAAATACATTTCGCGGACTTTTAAACAAAAGAATCTATATTTAGTAACAAAGCTTACACTTGCTTACTCCTTTCTTTCTTCAACTGCTTTTGTAACAAATACATTTAAGACGTTTGCTAATGCCCCTGTATCACTAAGAACAAACAAAAACTTCTTGCCAAAAACATCATCATCATCATCATCATCTTCGTTTTCCTATTATTTTTTATCATCATCATCAGCATTCGGCCGTAAACAATAACGAACAGACAAACTGACACACTGATGAACTGCAGAATATCAGTACCAGATACATCTTAGGCTTTTAGCATGTCTTTTTCACATGCCAATTATCATCATCAGCATGATTACTATTAAGATCATTTTCATCATCATCATCGTAATAGTTCGCACAAAGTCTGACGAAACGATTTTCAATTATAAACTAGCTCTCTTTGAGTCAGTACATTGGACTATCATCATGACTCTTATCAAGATTTATTGAAAAAAATCATCATCATCATCATAATAATAATAATAATAATAATCTCATCATCGTCATAATAATCTACTATATACTATAATGACCACCAAATTCAAGAAATCGTCGTCTTACTTCGTTTTTTCCTCAAAGGATTGAAATCATTCTTGTATTCTTAAATCACAACAATATCAGAATAAATTAAATCAGTACATATCTCAGAAAATATACTTAAAAAAATTATTACCTTCAATTCCACACAAGTTTATCCTTGATCCCAAATAAAATTGATAATCTAAAACACAGCTCAACTCAATCACTAAACGACAACTACAATGAAAAATTTAAACAATAAGCATAAGCATATAAACGAATTCAAAATACCACGTAATAATTTAAACCAATCAGTGAAGACTTAAAATGTCATGTGATAAAAGTGGGCGCGACTACCCATTTCCCATTTCGTCAAAACTCAAAGTTGTTCTTGCATGTCTAGCACTGGTATATTCTTCCTCTTTACAGGTTATTTCCAACACTTTTATTGTGGCACTCTCAGAAGTATGTCTCTGAGATTATTTATAATTCAAGTATTTATCCTTAACTGAATCACTGAATCAACACAAAAACTTGCATTCGTATATCCATGATCACGAAACTGACATTAAGAGCTCTTCTTGTCTGTACATTACATTTCCCCATCATTACAATCATCATTCATTTCTACTCGAGTTTTTTTGGGAGTATTTTGTTCTATATAATCTTTGGTGTTTTTCACTATCTATGTCTTATTGAGTTTTTGTATTAAGATAGATAATTGCTACTCAGACACATACATTGAAAAAACTAATTTTTCCTAAAGTGTGAATCCCAGCAAAATCTTAAATTCATTACTTCTTCCAAACTCCTTACAGGTTGAAGAATCTTCACAAAATACATCATTTTTCACACTGCAAGGGTTAATGGATTTTCTGCAGTTTTCATATATTGGTTTTTTGAACTTCCATCATTACTGCATGTGACACTTTTTCCCATAGGCATGATTTCTAAAAAAAAATATAATAATAAAATATATCAGCATGTCTATATCTTTAAAATTTAGACGGAAAAAATACTTGTTCAAAGGCTTACAGAAAATTTATTGACTGGATAGTGAACAATAAAGATTATGATCACAATGTATGTATATGCTGTCTGATCTTGAACTGCACAAGTCGGAAAAGCAGAAAAACTTGCTACGGGCAGATTTATACAATCAGCCAGTTGCATCAGCTTATTAGTAACTGAATAAAAGCTCTTTGTACATTTACAAATAACTTCATTGTAGCATAGTAGCAGAAATTTCCTTCAAACAAATTACTCAACCCTATGAAACAAATTCTACATAATTTTTAACCATTATCCTCATGAACCGAAGAAAAGGAATGATTGTATTACTGAAACAAATTAATGTTGTTTCTATGACAACCAATTGTGAAATGAATGAATGAATGAATGAATGAATGAATGAATGATTGGGTTTTTATGGCGCATCGACTTCCATGGTCATATAGCGCGCATTAAAACTATGTACTTGTATACTGAAGACTCATATTTAAAATGAATGAATGAATTTCTAAACTTTGTTGTAAAGATGTTTTGTATAATGTTATTTGAAAGGTTGTATGTCTAATTTTCTAAATTCAATTGAATTATCATTCCAAACTTTAATGCTATAGTATAAAATAAGAATATTGGTGGACGTTTGTTCTTGGTTTCTTTTGTTAAACAAGATCCTTGAGTGACAAAGAACGCATATTGCACGAGTAATTTTGGCAAAAAGTTATCATTTCTGACAAATACTTTTGAGACATATTATTAAATATCTTATAACCGAGCAGTGCAGCTTGATACGTGCACCTGTCAGAAAAGGACAATCAATGCAATTTTAAGTAAGTCTGTAGTATTCGATTTGGCGGACCGATTTAAGATGATTTTTTCTACCCTTCTTGCAACTATTAATTTGATGTATTTATGTAATAATACATTAACCCCAAACGTTACAACAATAAAAAAATATTGGAAATATATAACCATTGTAAAAAATTACTTTATCTCATCCGATAATACAATTTTTGAGTTTACCATTTTGCAAACATATCTTACGTGTATGCCAATGAAGAACTTTGTCCACATATACACCTAATATGTTTTGAGTGGTAAAATTTTGCTGTATGCAGTTATTTATAATTAACTGAAGATTTCCCGAGTGTTAAATTTATATTTTGAGCCTATAAGCATGCACTTGGTTTAAAGGTCCATTACTAACACCAAATCGAATTTTCATTTAAATCTTGAATTTTAACGGGCGTCTTCTCAGAAGGAACAATATGACATACTGCATTGAATGTGACCATATTATGTTGAATATTTGAGTTTAACAAAATAATTAATACAGTATAGTTTGCCTTTTCAAAAACGAAAGTAGGTTTTCCAGTTTTCAAATATCTTTGTAATTTTCCAGAAATCTCCAAGGAAGAGGCTGTAAATAGGTTGTACATAAATAAGCATGCCTATTTTGAATTAAAGTTGAAAGAACTTCACTTTCAATGATGTGCAAATTATATCTCTGACTGTTTACAACATGCAAAAACTGCAGTAACTGTTGCTTTCAAATAAGACAGCAACATGTTTGTGAATTAAAACACAAGTGAACGACATTCATTAATCTATGACTCAAAATTTTTGAAACTTTATGAATAGATAAAGACCGAGTGCTAAAATTATTGCAGTGTTATCTTGAATTATTGCCTGGTGATATTTTGGTGACTACTGACATTTTTTTTGTAATTCCAATAAATGCACACAATTATGCATGATCCAAAAATGCATAAAAAGGATGACATCATTATTTAAAACAGACAGTTAGTACTGATTTATACTCTAAGCAAAATCAATATAACCAAAGCAATAATAACTAAATTATATGAATTGCATTCATAACAGTGTATCGAATAATTATGTATACAGCTATGTTTTATTTCTTTTGAAAAAAAGTATTTCAACTGATAGAGCAAATGGCATAAAAATGTTTCAAATCAAATTGAATGTAAGCATTTATTGTTTGGGTTTTCTATGTCAGACTGTCAGATCATATCTTAACTGTTCACTACTCAGTCTGTACATTTTCAGTGAACCTTTGAACAAGTAATTTGTCCGTCTAAATTGAATGACTTTAAAGTTTTAGACATGCTGGTATTCTTTTCTAATATTTTTTGTAGAAATCATGCCGATGAGAAAAAGTTTCGCATGCATAAATGATGAAAGTTCAAAACACAAAGATATGAAAACTGCAGAAACACCTTCAAATATTATATAGAACAAAAAAAAACTCCCCTACCAGTCTAGTAGAAATGAATGATGGGGGTTAAAATGGGGGAATGAAATGTGCGGACAAGAAGAGCACGTAGTGTCAGTTTGTGTTTATGGATACGTGTATAATGCAAGTTTTTGTACTGATTCGGTGATTTATTTTTTTAGATAGTTCGTTAGAAACATTTGCCGGACAATGATCCCCTATAGATAAGATAAATTTCCAAGTATTTGCAACTGACATGGTGATAAAATGCTACCTGTGAACTTAGTATCAAATGGTTAGACTATGTTTCAGAAAGTGGATATACTTGTAAATATAACTGTTTGGCGTTAGCCGTGCGATTCAATTGCTATTCAGTTACCAAAATGATTGCAAGAATTACATCCGTCATTGTAAGTAACAAAATAACTCAGTTTGCTTATATTCAATACTTTGAGTAAAATTGTCAAATATCAATATATTGCTTTTGTTGCGAAACAGTTCTTTTATACAATACTATATTTATTCATTCTGTGTATAAAGATCGCTAGATACAAGCTTCTATCAATTTCCCTCATTCATATATTATGCTTATGGTATTTTTCTATAGCAAAAAAGATTAAAGCACTCAGAAAAGTAAGCGGAGTTTTGGATATGGAAGTAGCTCCTTCCAATTTATTCCCACACAGAAAGCACTATGAAAATAGAAGTCAAATCCGTAAAAATACACCCGTCGCATGACACAGTTGTGATTAAGAAGATTTGATTGTTTTCGATTGTGACAGCTATACCTTAGCGTATCTTTCATATTGCTTTCCTTTAAAAATGCCCATAAATTTTAAGACTAACCAAGATACAAAACAATCAACGATAGGCTACATCATCCAAGTGACGTCATTACTCCACATGAAGGCGTACACTTGCAGTTTATCGGTGATGCAAAGTTTTGAACCAGCCATACAGGTGATTGCGTCGTGAGACCATATTTTTGGAGAAAATAGAGAAAACCAGCCTGTCAATTCTGGTAATGTTACTTGCTGTGTCAAATTCTTCCAAAGCCAGAATTTGGACATACATTGTGAAGCAAGTGCCCAAACCATTATGCTAATCATACAGTCAAAAAAAGCCTATCATCTAAAGAAGTAACATAGAACTTAGATAATCAGTATTGACTGAAAAAGATTATTGTGACATCAGATGTTGTATAAACCAGTTGCACTGAAAGGACCAACAATCCCAGAAGTGGTATCTTATTCCCCTGCTTGAAGGCGGCGATATAGTGATCGCATCGTAAATTAATTCATCTGCTACATAACTTGAAAAGTATTAAAGGAAATTAATTGATACTTCACATATTGAAAGAGTGGAGTGAATAAAAAGAACCATAACTCTAGCTTCAACATATTTTGAGCTACTGCCATTCTGTTACTTATTCTTGTGCGCATCATAACTCGAAAAGTATTGAAGGGAATCAATTGAAACTTCATATATTGATAGAGGACAATGAGAAAAGGTTCAGTGCCCAAATAGCCATTTCTTTAAGTTTATTAAGTTTATAATTCTTCTAGTTTCAGTTAGCTTAAAGGAAACAGCTTCACTGTTTTAAATTATGTAAGAGGACAAAAGGAAATCATGGTTGTTCGCTTGACATGGCTATCCATTTCGCCTCGGTGTCTCCGTTGGCATCACACCTTGGTTTAAGTTTTCCGTACCACCCACCGTTTTATACATTAATTTGAAACTCACAAGACTTATTTACCATCATTATCTCCATCAGCAGACAAGAGTACATACCTATGTGAAGGCTTTAGTCAGAAGTATTGCCCTTTCTTGACTACGAAAATACATTGAATCTGGGTAAAATCCACTTATTGACTAAACTCTTTGAGGTATTACTGTCAAACTTGGAATACTTGTTTGAGTCATGACCAACATAATTATGTAGGCGAGAGAAGGTAACTATGCCACTGATTGTTTCATAAGGCCAATCTCGGTAAAGTTTTTTGTATCAGTCCACGTTTTGACTTAACCATTTGAGATATTTCTCTGAAAGTTGAAACACCTGTTTAACGTCATGACCCTCACTTGTAGGCAAGAGAAGGTAGCATTGTTAATGATTTCTTTTCAATTATTGTCCCTTTTGACTTTTGAAGATTGACTTAACAATCTAAGATATTGCTTTGAAAGTTGGAATACTTACTTTTTATCATTAAACCCATCTGTAAGCAAAAGTAGTAACTATTTCAGAACATTTTGATGTCAGTTTTAAAAAAAAGTATTTAATGGGAAATTTGATATGCATGTTTTCCGACAGTATACTCAGCGAGTACAATTTACTTCTGTATATCATTTATTTTATTTTCTTTTTCCGCTAAAAGTGCGTCAAAATGTTTTGATGTCACGTCCGTTGTTAATATATGTATTATCCTGATGAAGGTGTCAGCCGAAACGTTGATGATCATATAAATCATAAAGAAAAAACATGTGTTTTTTTAATTTCCCTGATATCAGATATTGTACTTAAATTCGTATTCAAGTCTTGTGTGCTACTGGCACTGTCGTACACATATATCAGTTACCCCTTAAAGTATAAATTTTAGAATTTGCTGTAGAGTTCAGGGTTAAAAACAATTAAGTTAGGTAACTCTTGACTTAATATCTTGCTATCTACGGCCCTTGTTTACACTTTGAAAATACACAGATCCTTGTTTTGCCTTGAATTACAAAACCCATTTACTACAAAAAATCTGTCATACGGCTTAGAAATTCAAGATGACCGCCAAGATGGCCGCCAAGATGGCCGCCACAAATTTAAAACCTACAATCGTAAATAACAATGCAATTTTTGATTTTTTTTGTACAGCCGTTTGGAAAAAAATCAATTAACTGAACGGAAGTATATAATAATTGACAAATATAATAAATTTTATGTGACTGTTACCGCCATTTTGGTTATATTATACAAACTATCCCAGAAATGATCTAAAATTCAGGAGGTTTTTTTATCAGTTTACCCGTCAAATGCCACAGACCTCAAGAAATCCATCAAGTTAAGTCTTAAACTTTCAGAGACAGTAAAATATTTATTACACAAGAAAATGCTTCCTCAAAATAGAATCTGGCTTGGTGTTTTAGAACAAAATTCATTTAAAAGTTGGTGGGGTAAGTTACCCCCTGAAATCTAAATATAAACAAAAATATATAGCAATAGTTTATTACACGTTTTGGAAATTCATCAATACTATCATGAAGTATTTAAGGACATATAGCTTCATTTTATATTTTCTAATGCCATAAAGCTCAAATCGAGAGGGTTTTTCCAAAATAATGAGTAAAAGAAGCTGTTTCTTGCGCCTACCTCTGTTTGACATGGAAAGTCCAAACAAATGACACTTATATTAATACAATTGACAAATGTTGTCCCTGAAATAAGAATTTCATAAATCTGATAGAATTCCATGTCTTTTTAAAAAAGATAATGCGTTAATGGTAGATGGGGTAAATAAAGGCATGAAAACTAAAATGAAAGTGTTTATGTAATGAGTTAAATTCCAGGGCTGATATTGTGTTAATATTATAGTTTGTATTATATGATTTTGCTTAAATTATGCCGTCGATTGAGTAAACGTATTATTAGATGACAGATATTGGTATCCAAGTCTTTGCTTGGATTCAAATCGAGTTTGTTTGTCCAAAATTATGAGTAAAAAAAGCTGTTTCTTGCGCTTACCTCTATTTGACATAGGAACAAATGACACTTAGATTAACTAGATTGACATGTGTTGTCCCTGAAATAAGAACTGCATCAATATGATAAAATTCTATGTCTTTACTTAAAAGGATACTGCCAAAATTTTGGTGGGGTAAACCAATGCCTGAAAACGAAAATATATCATAAAAAGTATTTTGTGTCATATTTTTGCATAAATCATGCGACCAATTTTTGTATCAATTGTTTTCCTTGGATTTTAAAACAACATTTGCGTAAAATGTCTACAAACTAATAGGGTTTTTCACTGTAGTGTTACAGATGTAACACTTTCTTCAACCTTACATACACTTGCAAATATATTTGCACTTTCTTGTCTCGTCCACTTAACTACATCTTTATTACAAAAGACATTTAAACAATAATATAGGGGCGGTGCAGTGGTCGAGTGGTTAACGCTCTGGACTACCAATCCGGAAGTCCCCGGTTCGAATACCGGCCGGGACACTGGAAATTGCTGAAACGCTTTTTAGTGTTTCCCACCTATCTAGAGATGAACTGGTTAGAAACGCTATACTGCTGCTATACTGCTATACACCGGGCATGTAAAAGAACAAAGGGGTCTATTCGTAAAAAGAGCTAGGATCTGGTACCCGGATTCCCTTGTATCTGCATCTGTCTCTCTTTAACCTGCACACGTCAGGAGTCTGGCAAGCTAATCCAGGGAGAAATCTCAGTGTCGGCCGGGTCTTCAACAATCAAAGGAAAAAAAAATAAAGAATATATACTATCTATTTATTCTTCCCCCAAGTGGCGAGCACGCTTTCGCGGACAACGTTACTGTTTATTTGTCTTAAATCATGCAATAATGGCATTGAATTACATCCATCTTTTCTGTATTTGCCATACAAACGCCACACAAATGACTAGGGATGTTCCGATGATCGATTATAATCGCATAATTGATCGAAAAGCTTCCGGAATCGATTAAATCGATTTTATTTTGAATAATCGATGATCGTTTTCCACATCAATGATGAAATGAATTAATGTCATTTGCTGACGAATTGTTTAGGGGAAACACAAGAAATGAAGTACACTTACTATTGTCAAATGAATTGTTCTTTAAAATTTAGTAGCTTTGAAAGAAGCGCATGGTTTTGAAATGATGATATAATATATAGTCCAAAATGTTAATTTCACACTCAATTTATTACCACAGTTGCATAAGAAAGACTGTGACTGTATAAATCAATTTGTTGTCTGATGAAAATCACTACATAGTACAACTGACAAGTGACTGATACCGGTGTAAGTGTATAACTCTATGTTATTAAGTAAAGGAATACACTTTTAATTATTTTCCGATTGTGAATCGAAATACCCTGTCCGATTCATTCGATTATCGATTATGTTTGGAGTCCGATTTTACAACACTACAAATGACTGAATACTTTGAGCGATGCAGGCTGTAACATTTCTGAAATGTCCTAATTTGCTGAGCGCTGTTACGTATTTGTCACTTTTAAGGGTTCGTTTTGGGGAGGCTGCGTTTTTGGTACGTGGCATTCCCTGTTTGATATTATTTTTGTTTTTTTGATCCTGCCATTGTTTGTAAAGTTTTGAGTAATCATATCAAATCAAGGTATATAAACCAGGTTTTTTGCATTTCTACTGCCAACATTGATGATATATTAGCAGTATCAATATATATCTATCGTTGAAATTCACTGCACAGTTTATGTTGTTGTTGTTGTATTCAAGGAAAATTGATGATGGTACTGTAACCGATGATGTCAGCTCCCTGGTGTTAGCAGTGGTATTGCAGAGTGTCTTCGTACACTGTACGAAGTGTAAGTGCCGTTTTTGTAGATACAATGTACGTAACAAAATGGCTGAGCCCGGTAGTTTCACATGTCAGGTTGTAAACACAAGACATTCATACCTTTGAGGTATTATTTAATCACATAATTGTTTTGTACTGGTAAAACAAACATTCTAAGATTGATTAACAGATTTAGTTTCTTGGAATATGCATCTATTCTTTAAATATAGGCATTTGATATGCAGGAATATTCCCGGGAAAATCCCAAAGCTATCAGCCGTAAGTAACAAAAAATGTACCAATATGTATTTCAATAAAATAATTCTGACTACCTTACTTATATCAAAACTGAAATATTTTTCATGAAATGTGCACACTGACTATTCAAAGCGACTATGCATTATTTATGCAGAATGATTAACACCGAGGCACACTTCATCTACAGTAGACATCGATTTTTATATCTTCAATTATCCTGTAACGATTCCGAGCGCCTGTTTTCTTGTAGGGTCTAAATATTCATGAGGTAGGGTCTAGAATCTCAACAAGAGTCCGATAGCCTAGACTAATGTTTTATAGATATAAGAATTTTCCTTCGGCTGCTTTGCCTTGTGATTGAAAACCAATGATTGCAAAATGAATTTATGTTGAAAGAATTATCGCGAATTTAACAGTAATAAATGGTATAAAACCCTACTGCTTTGCTTCATTTTTGTTACCCCTATCCTAATGTTTCTTAAGCCCATAGACCCGTTTAGTAAACCATATGAGCATATAGTTCTTATTCAAACCCTATAGCCTTATATTTGTCTCCATAGCACCGTGTATGTGTATGTTAAAGTCTCTAAAGCCATTTATAAATATTTATATGTCTACGTGTTTGGCATTGAAAACTCTGTCCGTAAGTATTGTTCCTTTAAGCAAAACCCTATGGTATTATATGTTTAGCTCTTTAACCCTATAGGATACAACTATCCCTGCAAAGTTTCAGCTCTTAACTTATAGCGAGCCGTACACCTTAATAACCAAATGCTGTACCCCAGTTTTAAAGCACTAGGCTTTGAAATAACTAAAAGGCTTATATGTCTGAGACAATGCTTCCAGTTCTGAGGCTGATCCCTTTTAGCATATCTGGCACAAAGTCACTATAATAAATTAGTAGGCAGCTTTCGACCTTTCACTTCGACATCAACCGCAGTTCTCCCTAAATACGTTCAATCTCCGGTATTTATACCTGCGGCATCAGTGCATGACTTACTTAAACAAATGAAAAGCATCCTTACACCATACCGAACTGCTACATATAATATGCATTCTGATTGGCTAACAGTACCTTCCTGCTGTTTTATTGAGCCTTTGAAATGACCAAAATTAGTCCTAACAATGCCATAAGCGTCCAGTGAATATGATGAACTAGAAACCGGTATTATTGGATTGATACCTTGTAAAAGTGTTTATAATCGATCGTAATTAATAGTGAGAACTAAAAATAAATAATAAAGATCGTTTAATACCTCCTAGAAAGAGAGTGGTGTCTGGTATTGATAATGTTTTCAAAGTCTGTCTGTTTACAAATGATGTAATAACAACAAAGGGAAGTAACTGTTCAAACTACATAGATAAGTATCCGTCTCTTTTAGACGAAAGGGAAATTATTATTAAACGGATAGATAAGTATTACTAAAGCTGAAATCATTATGGTAAGTATGATAAGGCAATAAACAGTAAGTATCATTTTCGTGACAATCCAAAGTTGCAGTGGCGTAGAGGTCAGCGCGCCCGACTGCAAATCATGCCAGTGTAGCTTCGCATCCCACTGAAGGCTTTTTTTTGGACATTGTTTTTACTTCCTTAATCATTTTAATTGTTTAAGTACATGTATCAATCATCAATTATGAATTACCTATATTTGTACAGGAACTGAACGATCTTCTGTCATGCTTTGGGTTAGCAGACTAAACCAACACTGTCGATACTGAAGCTATCCAGTGAGATGGTGACATTGAAGAGGAGGAAGAGCAAGGAATAAGTATTGAGTCTCGTCTCAACATATACCCCTGTATATCTCCCAAGTGAGTCAGAAAATCTGCACACTGAAGACAGTGACGTAAATACTTATGATCCACAAAGTGACATTAATAACGTTAAATCTATTTATGACAGTGGCTGTAAATGTACAAAGAACTGCTTTACCTTTTCACAGATAGAATCAAATAATTTAAATTTAAGGGAAATTAAAAAGGAATGCTTATAATTGGCACTCTTTAAAGGATTAACACTGATGATATGTGTACGGCCGATCGTAAACATTCACGATATGAATATGTATTTTACTAAGTGAAAGTGTGTCACGAGACCATTCTTGTTGTGCTTGATGTGAAAGACAGACAACTAAGAAACATTAAACATTATATGGAAGAACACGGTGCTTAGCCTCGTGTTCACGGTCACACTGGTTTTCTGCCAATGATGTACATTACACGTTTGACTTTTAACACGGATTTTTTTTCTGAGAAAAACCTTGAAAATAAGAAAAATTGTCCAGATTGCTTGTACGAGTTGCATAGTAGCAGTTTGACAGCGGTCATGGATATATTAATCATTAAGACAGCCTTTCTGTCTGTATAAATCACTACAGTCCCGAGTTTGTATGTAGTCAAAGTGTTGCATATCAAATAATCAACGAATCAAGGTCTGGCAAGCAGAAGTCCATCAAAAGAGCTCCTCAACAGTTTCGCACGCCTTCTAATTTTTAGCAAGATAAAGATGAACAAATGCACTTCCGCATTGAAACAGTTGAAAGCTGTAGTTTTCCATCGATTACCTTGATGTCATACCGCTGCAGCCAGTCCTGAAGACTATTACAGAGCAACTACAATGCATTCTTGCAACGTATACAAAGTTAAGTCACTGCAATTCTGCATCATATGTATAGTACAATCTTTGCCACTTATAGTGTGTCATGTCTGCATGAGTTAATTGCATGTTATAATATATGCAGCTCTGCATTGTATGCATAGTAAAGACTGCACTTTATCCATGGTATATTCTGCAGACCTGCAAAATATGCATGGTATAGTCTGCAGACTTGTAGAGTATGCATGGTATAATCTGCAACCATACCTATAATGCACGGTATAGTCCTGCACACTATGCATAGTATAATATGCAGTCTCGCAGATTATGCATGTTATAGTCTGCAGTCAGGTAGTCTATGCATGGAATAGTTTCTGCACTTTTGAAGTTCATGCATTATCGAATTTCAGGATTTCTGCAGTTAATGCATGGCACAGGTCCTGCAGTTCTGAGTTTATGCACGAAATAATATCTGTAGTTTAAAAGGCTATGCAAGCTAAAGTTTCTGCAGTATATTTTGACAGTTCTGTAGTCCGTGCACAGTATATTGTATACAGTCTTTAACTGTATGCTTGGAAAGTGTTTGCACAACTTTGTGAATTTAATGCAAGGTATTGTATTTTCAGTATTCAATTACTCATCCTACAGTGTCCGCAGTTTACAGTGTAATAAAAGTTAACAGGGAAGGTTATACAAAAAGTGTAAATAACGAATAGGCCTTTTATTCAAAAATGTCTTCTATGAACAAAATAAGACAATGAAGTGTATGACAAACATTCACATAATTATACAAATTAATTCAACCCTTGAAACACAGTCCAAATTGTATTGCCATGATTAAATGCAATTTACTGTCGACTCTCATTCCCTCGAACCAGGATCGTTCGAACACCCCCGATCGCTCGAACACCTCTTACGGTCCCGAACTTTAGTGTTATTTGTGTTTATTGTTCTACTGCGGATGGCTCGAACACCGATGGCTGGAACTCTCGAACTCCTTGTCGGTCCCTTCAGCACAATAATAGTGCAATTCACACCCGTTGGCTCGATCAGACAATTAGTCGCCGGCACATTTTGTGATCATGCAAACAATTCACACCTCGACAGGAGGGACGATAATTGGCATTTAATCGGTGCACGCGTAATTTTAGTACGCTTGTGTAATTAATAAGGTATAGTGCAAACAAATTTAATTAGATGATTTTCGTTCACTAGTTATGTTTTAAATCCACATGTTAAACAATTTGAGTAAAATATGCCTGTATGATGACTTTAAAAATGAGCGACTGTATTCTGTTTCTGTAACTCGTATGTTTTGTGTATGTACATAATAATTAAAGAAAAAAAGAACAACAATGGTTTTCGTTTTTATTTACACAGAGTGCAAGTGTACATGGGTCATAAACGTCGTCTGTAGGTCGTACATACTTACCAGTTGGTCGAAGCAAAATCTAAGATGGCCGCCGATACTGATGGCTCGAACTCCCGATGGCTCGGACTTATATTCACGGGCCCTTCGAGTTCGAAAGATAATCAAAATGTTTTATAGTAATAAAAACTTATGTCATTAGGTGACCATTTGTGTTAAATGAAATAAAATGATAATGAATGTTTAAGTTTCTGTAGTCAATCCTGTGAACAAAGACAACTGAAGCTACAAATGAGGTATTCGTATGTAGGTGGTCCATATTCACAGGTGTTTCTCCTATTTATCCGCAGGATGGTCTTTATTAAGGTGTGGTCTTTAAAACAGATTGACTGTACATAAAATAGATATAAAGTCCAAAAGCACATAACTCTAGTGTTCTTGAGGAAATAACAGAGAATCTTGCTGGGTCACATTGCCCTACTGTGATTATGATTTCATCAAGTTTTATTTAAATAAAAGCAGCCTTGGACGGACGTAATGACGGACAGACGGAGGGACGGACACCGCCAAAACTATATTCTACTGCCTTTGGAGAGACGATAATAAAGCACACAAATCTACCAGTACACTGTTCTCTGATTTCCCTGTTGGTAAAAGCAAAAGATCCGAATCTTGGACTGTACATGAGATCATTTGTTTTCTGATAATTCTAGGATTATGATAATTGCAATACATGTATAAGCATGATAAATGAAAAGTAAGCACTAACGCTCCTGATCTCTGCAATCAAGCCTTTATATAAAAAGTGTTTATATGTTATTGAAATGCAACTGTATGGACATACATGTATGTACGAAATAAACACTAGTAGCATCAGTAGGCGATATAGGTGAACTGGAGGACACTGCCACAATTAAGCCACTGGTAGGGGTCGAACATGGACGCTACCACTGCATCAAGGCGGCTCCACCAGTTTGCTAACAATATATATAAAATCTACCGCTTTAGTGATACAGGATGTTGGTAAGAATGTGGATATAATTGATTGTATAAATGTTTGAACAATGTACTATTTTTCAATACAGCAAATTTGATATTAAATAAGACGTAGATAGCTGAAATTTACACATTAGCTAAATCTTTTTTCTTTTCAATAGAGACCTTATATGTGTATCAATTGTACGGAATTATATTGAACAGAAGAACGTAACGTTTTCATAAATGTTTAACAAGTTAAAGTTAATGGTGGTTTAGATATTGGATGTTTCATTGAATGCTTTCCGCACAAAAATGTATATGAAATCTAGAAATACGAAGTGTAAGATTATTAAAAAATTGTGTTTTTATTGAACTCCAATATAGCGCTATTTTAAGGTTACAATGATGTTATTTTGTACATTCCGTATATTTTATCATCCGTGTGCAGACTTTTGCACTGCTCTTAACCCAAAAGCATTTACACGCATATATGTCGTACACGGACAAGCCACAACAATTTTCAAAATACAAGTAGATGTACTTTTTGTACGTCGATATTTTTTCTAATTGCTTGTGTAAATGACTGAGAACTATACTATTTAACGACACATCTGAACATGTTGTTTTTAAAATACCAAAGCAGTACAAAGAAAAACACTGTTTTAACGACAAAGTATTTATGTCCGCGTGTATGGAAATAAAAACACTATTACCCATAAAGATCAGTCAGGGTGTTACACCAAGTTTTAGATATAATCTACGTATCACTATTAATAGTTTGACACAAGTATATTTGAAGTATTGCCCGTCACAAAGATTTTTATGTACAATACTTTTCATTATTGTCCTCATTTTTTAGCCATGGTAGGTTAAATCAAGTGTCATATTCCCTATATTTGACTTGATTTTTATTTCCTTATTTGTTTCTTAGAAAATTGTTCCTTTTGGTCCAAACTGATTTGACTTCATCCAGCATCTTATTATTTACGCATAGGAATGCTTGCGGGTTGGCTTGGATAGGTCTTCTGTCATGAAGAGCTGTATTCCCTCAGATTATTCACCATATTCTTAGAAAACCGTGATATGAATTTAACTATGACCTGTCTTCTTTTCTTTTGTTTTTTTTTTCGGACCAACCCTATGTGCTATGTCAATATCGTGCTATCTGCAATCCTCCAAAACAACATGTTTTTCTGTTGGCATGGCCATAATAAGAATGTCCTGATTGACCTTTCTCGCTCACCTGAGTGATATTGCCAATCAGGAAAATATTCTGAAAACATTTTTACGATATCTGAATGCAAACTGTGCTCTATACAGTTCACAAGCTTTTTCTTTTATTTGCCATGCTGAACTAGTTATTGACTCCAGGTGACCCAGATTCAAGACATAAAGACAAACGGTCTGACAAATTTTCATGTCAATCAAATATGGCACCTAGTGTGTTAGCAAGGGTTTCCTTTGATTTGCCACGGCAACCTAGGTTTTGACCCCAAGTTACTTAATTTCAAACTTGACCTAAAAATCATTTTGACAAGCATACTGAATAATGTTAATGAAGATTGATATAGCCTCTAGAGGCATTATTTTGATCTGACCGTTTGAACTAGTTTTTTACCCTACTTGATCAAGATTCGAACTTGACCGACCTAGAAACCATTAAGACAAACATTTTGACCAAATTTAATGATGACTAGGTAAAAATTGTGGCATCCAGCGTGTTAACAAGGTTTTTCTTTGATTTCTCCGTTAGTTTTTTAACCCCAGGTCACCCAGATTTGAACTTGACCTAGAAATCAATAACAAAAACAATTTTGATCAGTTTTCATAATGATTTGTTTTTAACTATGACCTCTATGGCATACATAGACAATTTTTATGATTTGACATGGTGACATAGTCTTTTACCCCAGATGACCCATATTCAAACTCGACCTAGATTTTATCAAGACAGCCATTCTGATCAAATTTAATGAGGTTCCATTGAAAAGTGCAGACTCCATTGCACACATAAGGTTTTTGTATGATTTGACCGGGTGACATAGTTTTTGATCTTAGATGACCCGTTTTCAACCTCGATCTAGATTTTAACTTGGCATTATTCTGACCAAGTTTCATTACGATCCGATGAAACATGCAACCTATTTGCATACACAATGGTGTTCTATGATTTGACCTAGTGTTTTGTTAAAAATACTGCGCTTTATTTTTCATGTGTACCTATCGATTAAAAAAGCCAAACTTGGAATATTTTTGATACAAATGAGAGTCATTTCCGCTAGTAAGTCATCTTTCTTGGTAAAATAAGAGCTACTTGTCATTGTGCTCTTGGAACTTTAACAGTCAGTTTTGATATTGACAGTTGTCAAACTGTCTATTAGAATAGTCAAAGACAAAATGTTATATGTTAATGTGTTCCGTGTACTCAATAATTTTCCTTTTAGAATTATTGTTGTTTAATTTACGATGTTTGTATTGCATTATTGCTATTGTCATTATACAAGTGAAATAATTCTTAAGGGTCCTTAAGGGTGTTTCTCTTGGTGCTCTGCCTTCTGCAAAGGCATTGAGTACATACGTTTTTTGGTTCTCAAGGTTTGCTTTTTATATATTTATACACGAGCATTTTTGTGTTTTACATACCATGCCTTTTGTTTCCATTGCGTGTGTTAGAGATTCACCTAGCAGGGATTACTTTTATTTACACTGTCCTGTGACTTTGGAACATGGTGGGGGTAAGAGTGAGGTTGGGTGCGCACCATAAACCGGTTTAAGCTCCCCAGTGGTGTTTTTGCCACTGACCGTTCCAAGGCGGTGCCCCACTGTGTTCCTTTAATTGTTCGTTTTGTCCTCGTGTGTTTGCTTTGTATGCTAGTGTGTGTTGGTAGTGTATATGTGTGTGTGTGTACATGATTGTGTGTGTGTGTCGTGTGTGTGTGCGTGTGCGTGTGCGTGTGCGTGTGCGTGTGTGTGTGTGTGTGTGTGCACTTCTGGGTGCTGTGGGGCTCATTTTGGGGAGGCTGCGTTTTTGGTACGTGGCATTCCCTGTTTGATATTATTTTTGTTTTTTTGTTTCCATGCCAGGGACTATTTTCAGCTTCTTTCTTGCCACCTGTCCCCCAAAATGCAGAGGATGCAGATCATTAAAACATGTGCAAGCTAAGTAAGCAAATACGAGCTAAGGCAGTGTTCCTACGATCGTAGAAACTATTTGATAATCACTGGATTATCAAACCTGACCAAAGTTTTTTTTGGTGTTACTGATGGACGAAATAAATTGTGGTGGATATTGAGTGAAAAAACGTGAAAAGCGCATTTAAAATGGAATTTAATGACGAATTCACACGTGTTTCGAATACACTAAACATGGCGGACAAAACACGAGTAGTGTCAACGATATCCCTCTTGTGTTTTTAAGGGCAAGTCCTCTGTTTGGAAATCGTATCCCGGTCAAGGCTGAATGGATCACCCATGCATATCTATATTTTGCATTTGGTACAAGGATTGGTGAAAACCATATCAAAATACTTCAGCGTATGTGGGATATGTGGCAAATTTACTTAGATAATATAGAAGATAACGTAACATCAATGGCCGAGGGGATCCCAATAAGGGGGAAATTATTCCTGTGCTAAATACAAATCTCGATCGATTAGATGGAGAAAAAACCATAAGGGCAAGGGTAACACATGTGCCTCTTTCTATTGATGATGGTGTCGTTTCGAGAGCATTAACACTCAGAATGGCTGAAGTAATCTCTTGTTATCGTGAAAAATTTAGAGTTAAAGGGAAGCTCAGAAACTTTGAAACAGGTGATATATTTATAGTGGTGAAGGCTTCTTCCCTTGAGAAGCCTCTTCCAAACTATATGTCATTCGGAAATTTCACAGGTCGAGTCATATATTTTGGCCAACAAAAGTCCGAAAGCAGTAGGCCAAAGCAATGCACCAAGTGTTTTAAAGGAAAACTATGCTTTGTAACTTCCTTTTGCGAATATTCAATTAACACTATTTTATAATTGTATAATACTTTCCTTCACGCACAACACGATGATCTTCTTTTAATTTCAATGTCCGAGAGAGAACAGCAAGTAAAGTTTTATTACGTTGCATCATATTTTAAATGTACAAGATGTCATTCTGTCTGTCCGTCAGAAGTTGTTTCCTATTAGTTAGCCTTCGGATCATATAACTGTGAGCTTATTGGTCATGACCAACGAATGACCAATGGAGAGTTTGAGTTTGGTTACTGTGAGCTTTGATTTATGAAAGTAATAACTAAAGGAACACTTGACCTTTGTAACCGAAACAACTGTAGGTGTCATCTTTTGGTCATGACAAATATGCTTGCATAGTCATATGCTCTCAAGGCAGACCGTTCTTCGGTTCATAATCGGAAACTTTTTTTTCTATTTAGGAACATTGTGATGTTGACCTTTGACCAACTGACCAAAACTTATTGGCGTCAAGTATTGGTCATGACCAAATTATATGATATTTGCAAAGGTCAAGGTAATGGTGACCATTAAGTAAAAATGGTGCTATAATTATCAAACTGTGTTGGTTGATTTTGATATAACCAATAAATGATCTCTTTTATAGTTTGAGTCCAGTGAAAGAAATGCATAGGGAAGAAAAACGCAATATCATATTTATAAAGAAAAAAGTATGCTTAGCTACCTTTTTTTTGTTTATTACTTCAACAAAAGAACAAAATTTCTGCATAAAACAAAATTGACATAATAGTGTGTTAAAAAGGGATTACTTTAAAAAATGATACTATTCGGATGGTATTTTATAGGAAAGTTAGTAAATATTTTTATATTCATTATTCTTATACTCTAAATAAAATATAATTATGAACACAAAAACATCTTCTGAGGGAATTTACTCAATACGTAATCAGATCTAATGTGTTTTCCCCTCCATTTTAATTCAAATATGCACAACACTTTTGATAGCGCTTGATAATGTGTTTTAAAAGGAGATAACCGAAAAGACAGCATTTTGTTACTTCAAGTCCTTTAACCCTGATTTGTATTGACAAAAATTATATCCCATTTTAGAGAATTCTGAATACTTTTTTCATGCGCTAGTAATAAGATCTTTGATGGAAACTTCACACAAGTATTCGGGGTCATTTAACACGGTCATAACGTCAAGTTACATATGTAGACCTACAGCTTATTTATGAACTTAATCGAAAATGCATTTAGTTCTTCATTTTTCACTGTATCTACTGGCAATGCTATCGTTTGAGAGGCAGAAGCTCGACTTCTCTTATGTAAAGTATTTTTGGCTTGTGGACAAATGGACAGATAACCAAGATAAAATGTGAGAAACATTGATATATTGCAATTCAATACAGAATGTTTGTAACTTGACAAAAACTTGAACTGTACTAATGGTAATATTATGGAAAGTTTTCATTCTTAAGCACTGATTGTTCATAACTTAACTAAGAAGTCCAATTTAAAAATAGTTATTGCAACTACTGCACTTGGAATGGGAATTAATGTTTTTGAATGCTATTGCACAATATTATTTGTTACCCCTAAAGATATCGATGATTTGCTTCAAGATAGTCGAATATGTGGTCGTGATGGAAAAGGCCAGTTGCTATATTTGTTTTAATAGATATCAAATGGGACATGTATCAGACTTAGTCAAAGGTGTCATAAGTGTAGTCTCTTTTACGCAATTTTACATCTGATTTTCATTTAGTTAAACCTCTACACCTCTGTTGTGATTTATGTGCTTTCAAGTGGAACTGTGGTTCATGTGATCAACTTCCTGTGGAGACATTCTATACTGTAGGTAGTGATAGTGATACAGTTTCATATGAACATGAGCCTGATTTTGAAAAAACCTTCATAAATAAATACTTGTTTTCAAAATGTGCTGTGGTATTTATCAGTTACACATGTAAACTAAATTCGAACCTGTACCGTTAAGAGCGGGTCACAGAAAACAAAATAGCTGGGGTAGGAATCATAATATTTCACTTTATTATAACGCCATTTCTCAATCAATCTTTCAAAATATATTGCGATTAAAAAAGGGTTGTGATGCAGCCAAAATCTTTAGATCAAGACCGGATTCGACAGAGTTATGCCCCTTTTTGAACTTAGATTTTGTCACAAAAAGTTAATGTTGGCTATAAGTTTACCATTTCATAATAATTCTTCATCAAACTTTTAGATTATATTGCTTATGACAACAAGGTCATAATGTACCCCTTAAGTGTTCTTTTGAACACTCATTTAGTTTATAAGTTCTTGTTCATCAATCAACATTAATATATATTGCTAATGACAAAAGGGTTGTAATGCAGTCAAAATCTTTAGTTCAAGGTCACATTTGACAGACTTAAGCCCCTTTGTTAACTAAGAGTTTTTCATAAATACTTTAAATTGGCTACAACTTTAACATTTCTTAATATTTCTTCATCAAACTTTCAAATTACATTGCTTATGATAGAGTCATTATTAACATGTACCCCCATCCCCCAAGTGTTCCACTGAACACCCATGTAGTATATAATTAGATGTTCCCCAACCTTATGAAAGGTAATAGGGTTTTTGTGTAAAACTCTTAGAACAATCTATAAAAGGGTTTTTGACTTGAGCAAGTTTTTTACGAACTAACTTGCGATCAACATGATAAGTGAAAACATCAATTGCGAGCAAATCAACTACAACTATCTTAACATCTATTTTGTATGATGGCATGTTATGTGTCCCTTTTACATCTATTGTTTTTTTTTTTGGCAAATTTCAGTGGTCTATCATGGACTTCAAAAATACTGTCAAAATATTTAACAACAGATACCAGATGAGGAAATTATTTTGAAAGCTGAGTGATGCTTTGTTTTGTTTGAAAGTCTGAAGTTGTATTCTATGTGTCTCTGTTTAAATTTTCAACATACTCATCAAGGGAAATATTATGATTCCTACTCCCAGATATAATAATGAAACTGTTTGCAATTAAACGCTCAGTCTGATGTACAGTTAAGTTTTCAGACACCATTGCAAATGGACACTGCCAATACGATACTTGAATTTGTTAGTTTTGTGATATAGAGGAGTTTCGTTTTTGGCACTTCTAACTACCCTATGGTAATCATCAATATTAATAGCTGAATCTAGATTTTTATGCAAAGCAACAATGATGAATACTGCAACAATATATTCATTTAATTCATCAAAATTTTATTTGTTCAATGTTTTGCTATTATTTAGCTTTGTCTGTTCGAACCCATGTTTACTTTTTCAAGAATTTTGAGTGCATCTTGAAATGAGAATTTGCTGTTATAAAAATGACATTTAAATAAACCATCTTCTATTGTACTTAACCAGTAATGTTTCTGATAGTTTGGATCAGTTAACACTTCTCTTAACTCCTCAAACAGATCATCGTTAAGGACAACTTGGTTAATGATATTTCGGCACACATTGTTTAACCAGTCAATTTTACATTCATTGCTAAAAGTGTCAAAGTCCTGAGAAAAAGGTACTTCAGAATCAGCATTGTTTAGACTAAAATATTTGAAAAACACCACACAGCACTTCTCCTTTAACATTCCTGACATTTAACAAGTTTCTATAATGATACATTGGTCTTCTTGTTCTTGTAAAGTGCGCGTTGCATGTGATTCTGTGAATAGCCTGAAAAAAAGTACAAAAGAATGTTCTGGCTCTGAGTTGCAACACTGTATTAAGCATTTAACCCAATTGTTACAACACTACATTTTTACCTTCAACCCCATTTATAAACACAGTGTCTCATTGTTAATAACAAAAGTAATCTAAAACCTTTATATCATGTAACTTGCAGCATTTACCATGATTTTCAGTAAGATTAGTAGTGGTCAAAATTATTAAAAAATAATTCCAGGACCCTCTTGAACAAAACGTGTGTTCAATAGAGAATAAATCAAGCAATTTAGTTATGTAGGCTCGTCTACACAATATACATTGTATTTGCATGTGCAACATTTCAAAACAAGCAATGTGTGATCATAAGTTTACCTTACAACCGATCAACTTAGACAGAGCTGTTAGTCTTATACTTTTTTATTATCCATACTGACAATGACCACACATTTAACTTCTGGACCCCAACAACAATATATGTATGATAACAATGTAATGGAAGAAACACTATATCACTTAACACAGCTAATTGGATTGATTTTAAAGAACTCGATTTCATTTGTATAGAACCAATGCAACAATTAATGACATGTAAGTTATTGTTAAATTTGGATTTGAAGTGAATTTGAAGTACTTTTCTTTGCATATTGTATGTAACATCTGTATTTGAAGAATTGTCTTCCAATCTAAAATTAAAATGAAATTCAGTTTGGTCATTCAAAATTATCTTGAACAAACCTCAGTCCCCATTTTATACAATTTAAGTATTTTGTCTTTCAATGAGATGGTTTAATGAAAAATGATTACCTCTAAAAAATTCATCAGACGGTGAAAGTCTTCAATTTTCGAGATGAAGCTCTCTGGTCTGCCAAAGCAATTGTCCCCATTACTCATGGCTTGGTGTGCCACTTGAATTCTTATAAGTAAGCCTATCCCCTATAACAATGAAACATACACTTAAAAGGTTTAGAAACGCAAATATTTCCCCTGTTGAACATTTTTATTTGAATGACGCTATTGTTTTTATTTCTATTTAAGTCATTTTTTGCGATGAATTATTGAAACTTTTACAATAATTCAATTTTATATTGTTTTTGTTGTGTATGAAATTTGAATAAATTTGAAAAACGATAACACTATCAACATAAATATTTTGCCACTTTTGCGTTTTTAAACTTGTTGAGTGTATAATGAAATACAAATTCAATTCATCATACTTTACAAAGATTGTATGACAGGCCTAGGTGTCTGCTGATATATACTTTAAACCATCATTCAAATGATCAATAAAGTGTTGATAATGATTTAGGTAATTTGAGGTGTATATTTGACTGAATCCGAATAGATCTCACATGTAATCAAGAAAATTTAATTTACAATTGTAAACAATTTCAGATCATTTTTACTTTATTCAACATGTTTTCAGAGTTTGCAGTAAAAGTTGAAAATTTCAAAGGATGTTTTATGAGTAACAGACTACCCTCTAGGCTTTCAGTTTACTGCATTTATGGGGATACTGGACTGTGCAAAATTTACACAAGACATAATAGACCCAAGTTGAAATCCTAGTATTGTTCTTCTGCTTTAATGTCCTTTCTAATAAGCTTCATGAAACTACATTTAATCTTTTCAAACAGTATTAAATATATTTTACAATAATTTAATATGTCAATATTACCTCCAAAGAATACTTCTTCAATTATCTGACCCTCTTGTTGTGGAACATACTTCTCAGACAAATTCTTCAATAGCTTTATGACATCATGCGTTTTCTTCTCGTTACAATCAAACAGTCCCAAAGAATACTGAAACAGATTGTCATTAATTGTAAACCGATTCTCACATTATTTAGACAAAAAATGTCATAACATGAATGTGTGTACATGTACATGTCATATACATAGACACTTCACAATTGTCATATCCTTGTTTGTTTGTTTTTTGGCAAATTTCAGTGGTCTTTAAAATATGTAAAAAAGCTCTATCTAACTGTTAGCTTTGAATAACTTACATGTACATAATCTTGATGAATGTCCCAGCAGTGCATATGACTGCATTTTGAACAAGAATTCTAATATACGGGAAGTGAAAGCCATACATCAAATCAAAATGTTGAAATATCAGATTTAAATCATGACTTAATATGACACTTTACTAACTAACTGGTTTTGTTTTTATTTAGTTGTTTCAGTTTCTATTGACCTGTGAAGTCATTTTGCCAGCATAGTCACTGTATCTGTGCTTCAAATGATCTGGATACAGATTTCCAAATGCGTTGCTCATTTGCTCATTATTTTCAATCACTGATCTTGCAACTAGAAAAGTAAGGTTATCACAAAGTCATTCCGTATCATCAACTGCTGGAAGTTGACTGCTTATAAACTTTCTACATCCCTAAGTGGTGTTCTGTCCTTCTTTTCCACAACTATCATGTCTATTACACCAATAACATGGAACAAATGAATGGACTGAGTTTTTTGCTGGGATGTCCTGTACGACGGAAAAATATTTTTGTCCCAGTTGTCCCGTACTAGCTAGTATGTCTGGTTGCCAATGGCAGTCCAATTATTTTCACATTTTTTTTGGTCTGCCTTATCTCCTTTCTCCGCCCTCTCACTTTCCCTTCCCCTCTCTGCAACCTGCACCCGCCCTAGTCATCGGCTATCCGTTATCACGTACTCTTCGCCGAACATTGCTGTATATTCTATTTCTACTGTGATTTTCACTTTTCACCTGCTTTTCATCTGTTTTCACATGCATTTCAATTATTACTTTTTCGTTTTTCCCTTTGTACTCACTGTTTTTGTTACACTACTCATTTGACTCAATTCGTGCGCTTATTGTCATGGGACAGTTTTCCCATTGTACTCTATGGTACTATTTCACAACTTACTTAGTTATTACTGGGCTATTACTCAGCTACTCTGTCACTGTATACCACAGACGCGCAGGTTTATGCCCTTAAAATTTCCGTTTACCAGCATTCCTACTTTCGGACTGTGTCACAAGTTAGCAGAGACGTACTCGGTTCTAATGGAGAAACTTTAAAATCGACAAGGCAGTTTTTGTCGAAAGATAATGAGAAATGACCAGTGATAGATGAGAGATGAAATAAAATGAAGTAGAGAGTCCAGCTGCCTGCTAGGTTTGAACCGACGACCTTCCACTCTTGCATCAAGTGCACTAACCTCTTAGCTATAGAGGACTCACTTCGCACTTATATTTCAATTCTATCAACTCTTCATCAAGATTGTTTTGTCATGATTGTAGTTTCTGTCTGGCTGTCTTTGGTAAAACACAGAATCCCAGCTGACAAACGTTAAACATCCTGAAAGTATGTATATAATTATAACAAGCTACACGTACCATTAAGAGGGGCCATACTACTTGTGATGTAAATCAAAATGCATACGATATATGGAAATGTATAAAACCTAGTTATTGAACATTTACTACAACACTGATGAATCTGAAGGTCTGATTTTAGTCTTGACATTTAAAATATTATTTAATTTCAGTCTAGTTATAACAAAATGATGCCATTAAACTCAATAAAGAGCGTAATAGGTCAGTGGTCGAGCATCTCCTGCAAGTATGTAATTATGTGTGGAAGCTCCATTATAACAAACTGTTAAATATGGTAGCAGTTGAGCTTGCTTGATGTTCCCATGAGAAGGGAAAACTAACTTCTCTTCTGTAAAGCCCATCTCGAAATGGATAAACTCAAGACTGATATCGAAAGTGTTCAATATGTAAGTTGTGAAAATTAACAAGAATTTAGCAATATAGTCAAGTATGCTTGTTTAAGCTTGACAGTTACTTGTAACGATTCAGAGCCTAAAAATACTTAATAAACGTATAATACATACACGCAGAGTACATGCACCATGAAGCAGCACCATTCCATTCAAGTATTGAAGAGTAGTCATTATGTAAGGCTTTACCAATTGCAGATAGATCACAGTGAAATTCTTTGCTTCGTACTGATATATGAAGAACATTTGAAGTCATTTCTGATACAATATGGAGGGTGTTTGGAGCACCAACTAGCAACTGTTGGTGCATGGTATCTCAACTGAACTGCATTATACCATCATATGACTTATCATTAAGCACAAACTCTGATTGTCTCTTACTGATGTTTGCACCCTACTTTTGCACAAAACTGCCAGCACATTTTACAATGTCTTCTGGACATGTTAACTCTATCGTTTAAGAGTCTTTTTTTAATTCTTATTTGATGATAATAAAAAATTATGATTTTGCACATTTTTATGTGTCCGGCATTTGTTACTATGGACGTTTTGACACCTCTCTCATATTATATGGCTATCTGTAAAAACATTGTAATATACAAAATGAGAATTTAAGATAGTTGTCTCTTTTGATAAAACAATAACACCAGTTTCTTTTTAATAATTATTCCATGTAGTAAAGAAAAAAGTGACTTTTTAACATAACGTTTGGTATGTGAAATTAATAGTACAAGTACAGATATTATATCATCTGGTTCAGTGATACTGAAATTGAAATGTCAACAGAAGTAAAGGCGGATGAGATCATTCTAATATTTAAAGTAAATTACATAGAATAAACGATTCAATAAAATTATGTGAGTGAACAAAAAAAACGCCCTTACAATCAAACATGATTATTTCACTAAGTGTTCATGTATGGTACTGTGGTCACACAAACTATCTGCAGAAAAGTAGCAAACATAAAACTTGGGTAAGTAAACAATAACAGATAACATCTTACCGCAGCAGCTGCTAAAATTGTAAGCAAACTTCATTTCAATCACAGTATTGAAAAATAACAGTAAAACTCAAAACATAGCTTTTAAATGAGACTGAGGAGATATTCACAGGGAAAACAAAAAAGTTTGGTATGATACATTATATTATTATGTCAACAAATCCAACTGACTTAATCCATATTGCAATAAAAGCAAAGGCATGCTCAATTTTTATATGTCAATCATGTTTCTCTGCAAAACATGCATGCCTTCCATTAAAACATTTAAATAAAAAAATAACTTCAAAACCAAAGTACCTGTAAATACTGCGATTTTCAATTTCACACATTATCAAACTATGAACAATTGCATTATTTTCATTAAGCCGGCCACTTTGTAATGTTCTTGCAAAGTACCATAAAGAAGTAGTTTTCAGATGATAAGTGGCACTATTACAGATGAAAAATTGAAGCTAAATGAATAATCTTTAAACAATCTGTCGCACGTATTAAATTTATATAAAGGTTTATCAAACAATGCCTTGATACAACTAGATGCCCACGTGCAACATGTCGAGCCCGCCAGCTGTCAAAAGGGCAAACTCCTTACCAAGTAGAGATAGGTCAAAATAAACCTAAATATTGGATGTAACATGCATGTTGTACCACATAAAAGTGGTCTCGATTTTTTTCTACGGCCAGTAATAAAAAAGTTACAATATAAGCTATTTATAGTAACAACAAAGGGAAGTAATTCTAAAAACAAGGGTAGCTCATGGTGGTGAACATTTGTGCCAAGTTACATCAAAATCCCTCCATGCATGAAGAAGAAATGCTCCGGACAAAGATATTCTTGAATTTGACCTTTAATCTCTAAGTGTGGCCTTGACCTTAAACCTAGGGACCTGGTTCTTGCGCATGACACTCCGTCTCATGGTGGTGAACATTTGTGCCAAGTAACATCAAAATCCCTTCATGCATGAAGAAGAAATGCTCCGGACAAAGTCATTCTTGAATTATTCTTGTATCTGACCTTTGGCCTCTAAGTGTGACCTTGACCTTGGAACTAGGGACCTGGTTCTTGCGCATGACACTCTATCTCATAATGGTGAACATTTGTACCAAGTTACATCAAAATCCCTCCATGCATGAAGAAGATATGCTCCGGACAAAGTCATTCTTGAATTTGAGTAGTATATAAAGTAAGAGTTACAGCGCAGTTTGAATCTGTGTTAACGTCTTCCCTCTCTTTGTTCGGGAAGCCGCAGACGCACAAATCCAAATCCGTACCTGTAACTCTTACTTTATATACTACTCTCTTTGTTTGTGTACACTGAAAAGAATTCTTTACCAAGCACGGATTTACAGAATGCTTGCCTTACCTCTGATTGTCTCTAGTTTCGAAGGTTTCGAGAGGTAATCAAATGGGGTTGAATGTGATCTAAGGTGAGCTAATAACTGGACAGGATAGCTTCCGGGTGGATAGTTTAAGAAAAGTGCCGAAGCCATAAAGCACGGGGCCGGGGTGCACACAAATAAAGAATTCCTCGGCCCCAAGGCGAAGGATAAGCGGCAGGAGGATTTTGCAATTTTTTTTACTCTAAAAGTGTGTAAACATTTATCTTCATACGCCTTTGCAAGTTTTTTCTTTTGTCCGTTAGATAAATTAATCTTGTATTCTATTAAGTTTGCCATATATATATTATATCAAAATATTATTTAAACAATAACTAATTCATTACCAACAACATTTAATTGTATAGTTTCTTCATACATAACAATTGCATACACTCTAATATTAGCGGTTGGTGGGATGTTTAGTTTCATTTTAATGTAATTTGTTTTGGGGTCTACAGAAATTTCTTCTTTTTTGAAATAAATTAAAATGAACAAAGCCAAACAAATCTTTGAAATTTGAAACATTTAACAGACAACCTGTATTTTTATCATTTTGTTTATGGAAATAACTTATAACATCATCAAAAACTCTTGCAATACTTGTGTATTCTGTTTCAGGGTAAAAAACACCATTCCCAACTTCAAGCCGACAAGAATTCATGGTACAATTATTATTAGCTGCATTTACCTTAAACGTGTCAAGTAGATATGGATTGTGTCCCTGTGAATTACTTTTGTCGGGCCGTTGTAAATAAACAAATGCATGTTTGGGGTTTGACACACCAGCTGTTATTCTAAAGTCTATATCAGTTTGTTGTGTGTCGTGCGATTGTGTAACCGTTTCCCGGAGATATTTCCATTTTTGTAACCATGTACGATTCAGAAACGAGAGTCATACCATCAGTGTTAAATACCATTCTTGGAACCCATAGTGTTAGCTTTGTGACGATAACCCGACCCGCATCAGCACCAGCGACTCTGAAAATTAATTCATTATCTTCTGTTAATTGAAGAGTGATTTGTATTTGACTTGGGGGCAACATATTAGTTTCTAAACCCTCGAAAAAGGAATAATTACTTAATGGAATTCTCGAGTTTATTTCATTTTTACCTTGAATTAGAGCTTTTTCTACTCGCAAACCCTTTATTAAATCCAGCTTGGTCGTCCCTGCTTTCTGCAACAGCGGTGGTATCTAGATAAAAGAATTCCTTTGTTCCTGTTGATTCTGTATAGTCTTTTGATAACCCAATCAAATTCTTAACATTTACCACTTGTACAAGTTATTACAATCATAAATAATTTTTCCATTTTGTTTTATTAAAAGTTGATTAATTAACGATGCTGCATTATTAATTAAAGCAATTTGATCTGCATCACCATAAGCTGCCCCATCCGCAAGTTTAGTAACCTTAAAGCCAACCTCAAAATAACCATTAAACCAATCAAAATAGGATGATCTATCATTTATTGTAAAGTGGTAACCGCTTTTTTGTTGTTTAACATTGTTTCCGAGTACAGATATTAAGGCTGTATCCAGCTGAATTGGTGTCATTTCATATCTTTCACAATACTTTTTACTTCTAAACATTTATATATTATAATATTTTTATTTTTTTATTTTTTTATGCAGTAATCTATTAACCCTTGTATTAATCCTCATATCCATATGGGATTTACCCGACCCAGATAATAATTTATTAACTCTCATATTTACATCATCCATTTTTTTAAGTTCCTTTATAATCATTTCCCCTTGCGGTCGGGGCCCTGCAGCTTGGGGCTTGGATTGATTTTTGTGGTCCTTGCGGCCCTTTAATACATTTGTGATTCTATCTGCAGTTAAATTACCAACCTCTGTCCCAATCATTTTTGTTCCACTCTCTAACGCTTGTTTTCCCGCTGTTTCTAGGGTTTTCTTAGCTACATCTTTGACAGAAGACGAAAATATTTTCTGCCCAACCGAAGCCAATGTATCTAAAATACCCAACCCCTCCTGGGCTTCTCCTGTCGAGGCTTTGCTTGAGATGTCTAAGGATCAATGTAGATAAACATTCCGTTATTTTCATCATAGACTTTTTTTATACACCATTCTATATTATTTCTTTTAAAATTAATGTGAAACTTGTATCAATCCCATTCAAATTTATTATTCTTCCGAAAACATCTGTTAGATATATTTTTATTGAATTAATTATGCTTTTATTAATTTCGGAGTAACCCACTCTGTTTGGTTCTTTTGTGAACGGATAAGCTCTTGTTAAATCTGCAGTGCTAAGGGTATACAAAACATCACCAAAATTACCATCAGTAAGCGAGTTGTCAATTAAATCACAATGAATATATATTGTGTCTACAGAGTTTGTTATATTTGGTGACAACAGGCCCCATTCTGATTTTCTTATAGCTTTTTGCTCAAATCCAAGCAATTTATGAAAATTAGACAGTCTTAGATCTAATAAAAAACCATCATGAACTGAAATTAATATTTTAAAGCTACTAAGATCAAACTCTAAACTCAGGGGTGCAATAGATGAATCACCATTAAAGTCACCATTAGCCAACAGGGTTTCTTCAATGTAATCATTAATATCAGTGTAACTATAAGAACCATTTTGAAAAATAATATCCTTCCATTCCTTTCCATTATTATATCGAATGCGTTTATTATCATATTCATCACTTATTCATGCCATGAATAAGTCATAGTGTTTATACTGTCTAAACCAACAACATATCGTCTATGTTTATCTAAAACCAGAGGTCGGCTAAATCTTACTATGAAGTTACTTGGGGTATTATTTTGATCATTTGTCCTGGCTACTTCTGAACTTAATACTATTTTTTGTTCCATTTATATCTATGTGAAATATTTTTTTTTATATTAACTCATGATCTTCTTGTGTTAATTCCCCCAATTTTAATAATTCATCTATAATGTTTATTCCCTGGTTCTTTAGTTGTTGATTATTATTTCCAGCATAAATGGAACCACAGATGAGTTCTAGGTCATTCATTAGTTCATCTGGATCACAAGGACATACACTATTCAATCCCCCACCTCGGCCTCGTATTACATTTTTAAATTTCATGGACCTTTTATTAATAGGTAATCCTGATTTTACAGTTAATTCTTTAAATAGTTCCATAGATAAAATCGAATGCTTCTTATTTCTATTATATCTCTTATCGATAAGGTCAATTAGATCATCATCAACCTTAGTATTCATTACTTCTGCTCCCGTGGTTTGATCTTTTGCGACTAATTTGTTTTGACCATAAAGTTTATTCAAGTCAATAATTAGATTACCATATTGTCCATCTGCTGAAACTTTATATGGAGTATGTTTAGTCATTCCCTTTCCGTATGTAAGAGCCATACCAAGAACTCCCTTTAACCGATCTTTGTACTTTACGAGATTGGTTCGTTTCTGTTTAAATTGCTCTACTTTTTTTATATTGGGATCTTCCGATTTTGAGTTGCCGACTATCGAACCATTTAAACTTTGAATTTCTTTATTAGAAAAATCATTTCTTGCTTTAAATGTCTCTCGGTCGATTTTATCGGGATCAGATTCATCTGCAGTAAAAAATTTAAACATTTCAGACGGTTTTTTATATTTGTATTCTTTTAAAACATTATCATCTATATCAGCATCTAAATTTACTATTGGCATTTTCGGTTTTGCTTCCTTTTCCTCATCCTCTTCCTCGTCCTCTTCCTCTTGTAATTTTTTTTCATACTCTTCAAACATTTTATTTATATCTTCTTCTGGTAAGGACTCAGCTGTTCCTTGTAATAATGATGGAGGTAGTGTTCCTTCTAATAACTTTGCTGCTTCTGCTTCTTCTATCTTTTTTACAAATTCTTTTGGAAGTAATGCCAATTGTTCTTTCATTCCAGGTAATGCTTTTAACTGATCCGTCAATGTTTCTTTTTGGCTTTCTATTTCTTTTGTTTTTGGTTTATAAATGTCGTTGTACATATCTTGACTAGATGCTTTTCTTATTTTATATTCTATAATCTTATCACGAACAGGTTTCATTTTTTCATCTGCTTTTTCCCTCTTTTCTCTGATTTCTTTCATTTTTGACAACATCTATATAATATAAAAAGAAATAATTACTTAATGCTCCTTAATGTCCCTTAATGTTCCTTAATGTTCCTTAATGTCTTATAATGTCCATAAGGAATAGTTTGTATCCCATTATCTAGAATGTATCTTTTATTATCATAACAAGAAAGGCTGTATTTAGATATTTGAAAACTTTTTAATTCATGTTTATTAGACCTTATTGTTTTCATACTATGAGTCTTTTGTAGGGTGTTGAATAAAGCATCACGATAATCTTCAAAAAACATTTTCTTTTTTACAACACTTTTTGTTATACCTTTACATTTCTTGACCGTCTTTTCCCCAAGGGTATAAGAATACATCTTGCTTCTTAATCAAACAAACTCTGTTATGGGGGTTCCGGCAGCTTCATCTTTCATCTTTCCTATTACTTTCTTGTTTTCATCAAATTTGTAAAATGATCAGTTATAACAAGAATGTTTGCAATTCCTCCTTTTGGTGGTGCTAAGGCTAGAAAATTTATGCAATAAAACGGACTTTCTTTGGGATAATCACTGTTATCAAAAAGGTTTCTGTCTTTATTTAGATCCTCATAAACATCTTTTGTTTTTATCTCATAACAAAGGCTATCCGTGTCTGTAAACAAAAGGCTCACATCTCCGTACTTCTTTAAAATATAGTTGTAATGAAAGTTATACATAAGATATTTACTTAACTCAAGAATGGTCATCCCAACATAACAGGGTCGATTAAGAAAAAGTTGCTCCTTTACTTTATTTATGGCAAATAAATTATCATTAAACATTTTTGCGGAAACGAAAGTAGCCTTTGCTGCGTGCTTTTCTAAAACCTTTTCATCATGCGTAAGTAATACATTTGCTCTTTTTCTGAGATTTTCCATTGTTTTCCCAAACACAGAATTATTCATTAATTTGAAGAAATCCTTTTCAAATGCATTTTTGGCTTGACTTCTCTTTTGTGTATTGAAAGCAATGTACCCGGCCAACCAAGGGCTTTCATTAAACTTCAAGACTCTATGTATTTTGGTTACTTTCATTCCAAGACTAAGATATAGCTTAAGATTCCTAGCATGCAGCACATATTTTTCTTTGTTAAACAAAGTTGGAATTAATTTTGTTGTTTTATCACTACTTAAATTAAATCTTTGTTTAACTTTTTACAATAGTCTGATAACCATTCGTCCTTTACAATTAATTTCACCTGGGCTAGAGGGTAATCAGAATGCAAATCATGCAATTCTTTTGGATAAGAGATATCACATTCAACAAAATAACCTTGCCCGGAGGTGTCTTGTTTATCAATTTTTTTTTAAACTTATGTTATGTACCCATTTAAATCCCCCATAAGGGAGTGGTTGACTCATCCCCCACCTATAAAGATTATTTGCATCAAGATACATAATGTATTTGTTACCATCCATATCCGAGTTTATATACTTATTATTTGCCCTTGAGTGTCTATTTGCAATATAACTTATTCCGCCTCTTAATCCTTTTTCAATCATTAAATGCATATCAATATCTGTGATTAAATTAAGTTTCACCCCTGTCACCTTCAAACATGCATCCCACGCAAGTCCTGGCGAGCTAAAGTAATGACATGGGTCGAGTTTATAATACTCAATGCAGGTTTTGCGGAAGTTTTTAAAGGCATCTGCTAAAAGAAGCACATCTGTTTTAAGGTAAAGATCATGATAATCTCCCATTGATTTACAGTTAAATGCTTTCCATACATTTTGTGCATGCTTATAGTCATCATCGGAAATCCCTTCATCTGTCAATAGAGAATAAAACGATTCCTTTGGCGGTAAGCACTTTTCATTAAAGCGAGTAAAATCGTCCATGTAGTCATAACAGTATATTCCTTTCCTTTTTGGCCTGGGGACTGAAAGTCCCCAAGGCCTAAGTTAGCATACCAGATTTCCAACCCTACTGACAATTTAACTGTGCTATGTGCGAATAACAACTGTAAACATGCGCTATGAGAAAGTAGTGCAGGACAGACCTGATCAATCTTCTGTTTGAATGTCGCATACGATAAGAACATATTACAAAAAAACACAGTGCATACAACATCAAACGATTGCAGAAGGGTCCATAGCTTACGGGCTCTACTACACAATTTTTTTATGGACTCTGTTTTAGAAATTACTGCGCCGTTAGGTGATTACGGAAGATAATCATATGCATAACACGGAAAAGTACGGATATTCACGGAACATACGGAGCTCGATATAAGAGTTTGTAGATTGATTTTTAAATTTATAATGTCATTTCGTTGAAAGCCTTCTTATTTACGAACGATTACATCTATAGTCACCTAAAAATAAATTTCTTTTAAAAAAAGATATAAAATTACGTACATTACCGATATGGAAGTCACGTGACATTATTACTGAGCAAAATCTCCCGCCACTTACCTGACGCTGCTTGGTGAACTGTTTCAACAATTAACAAGGTAACCAAGAATCTTTTTTAGTTCTGCTGTTATATACACTATACAGTATATTGATATTTCATTGCTTACGTTGCTTTTTTATTTCTGTTTCAGGGTATTGTCCTTGGTAGCGTACACAATAATTTTCGATCCACGTCTCGCTTGAACAAAGCGCAGATCGAATTATTTTTATTAGTCTCTCAAATTATTTATAGTGTTGACCATGTGATTATTTTTCATTTAACGTACGTTTTATAATAAAACACACTTCCTGCCACCCATATATATGTTAATCATTCTTTCTGTGTCGTATAAAATTTCGTCCTCTGCACATTTCGACCCTCGCTTTAGGTAAAAAAGTAAACAAAGCCGGTTCAGCTCAAATAACGAAGGTGAAAGGCTTTTTTAATTAAAGCTTTGATAGACATAATCTTTATTCAGTTTTCCCTGTCATACACACTATATATTTATATTTCATTGCTGGTGTTGCTTTGTTTATTCCTGTTTCAAGGTCTCGTTCGATCCACATCGTCCCACTTGAACAAAGCGCAGATCGAATTATTTTTATTAGTCTCTCAAATTATTCATAGTGTTGACCCTGTGTTTATTTTTCATTTAACGTAATCATTCGTTCTGTGTCGTACAATCATTTCCTTTCATACTGAGAAAACTTGAAAGTTTTAACTTGTAGTTGGATCTTGTCAACTGCTACTTGCCTTGGAGAATACTTGGAGAAAAAAATATAACTAGACAATATATGTTACTTGGTCTAATCTTGGAGTGAATAATCTTTTGGAGATTAAACTTGGGAGTTCGATTTTGACAACTGCTACTTTCCTCGGAGAAAAAAATGTCAGTTTATGCTACTTGGAGAAAATGATATGAATCATATGATATAAATGTAGCTGAACTGAATTCTGCTGAAATGATGTACTGGTATTGCAAATAGAATTGGACTTACGAGTTTTAATCCGAGGTGTTTCGCTCATGTAAAAGTAGTTATAATTACCGGTAATCTTTGAATAGTAAAATAAGGTAATGTTTAATGAATCCATATTCAGTTACTGGAATTAAGATTATTTATGTTTGAAATTGACTCATCCAAAAGACATGAAACCTTAGTTATACTTATAACTATATATTGCATTTTAAAACTCCACTGAGCCAAACGCCCATATAGTCAGTTTTCACTTGCCCAGCACAAAATTTACTGACCACCGGATCACTGTGAATTCCTTTGACTGTATAGGCCATCTTTACCTTGCAACATGCAGCAGGTGAAAAACTTATTAGCCTTGTGAATTTATATATGTTTGGTAGTTTTGATAGACTTTGAAGCTGACACAAATTTTATGGTTCCATAACACAATATATTGTCTGCATAATAATTATTAATACGGACTAAGTCAGTCAGGAAACTCATGCAAAATTGGGACTTTTAGTGACAACTAATACTAGCATAATTATGCTTTAAAGTATTTTTCTTCTGGTGTTTTTGGTCTCTATAGTATAAATTTTAAACTTTGAGCACAAAGTTTGTCTGGAAAGTTTGCATTATGGCATACTCTCTTATTTGTTCAGCTAATTTTAGTCAATCGCATGATTGTTTACCGAGAGACGCAAGAGGTAGACAGTGTGTTCCAACATGTCTGATGTTTTTTGTGTTTATAAAAGATAACATGGCTATTCATTCTATTCAGGCCAAACATTTACATGATATTATGTTTGCTGGAAGTCTTTTGTATTGTGCTATGAAAGAAATCAACAGTGCACTGGATTTAGTAGAGCCCAATGATCTACCTCAATGCATTTCTTTTGGAGATAAATTATTTTATCTAAAGCACAGAGATGTTTTTTCTGGTTTTTTAAGCAGAACTGACCAAACCGACTACGTGAACATACATACATTGAATAGTGCTTTTGCAGCATCATTAAGCAACTTAAGACAAAAGTACTATTTGTTGCTTTTTACTAATACGTCACTCTCGGTTTTATATCGTGAAGCACATTTTTATCTTTTTGATAGTCATTCCCGTGATGAAAGTGGGCTGAGCTGTGCAGATGGTGTTTGTGTCTTAGGAACTGTGTTTCTTTAAATGCATTATGTGAACATGTTCTTCAAGTTGCATTGTCCTGCGGTTTAAATAGAGATATTCCATGTCCTTTTGCGCTTCATGTGATTAATGTTTTGAGAAATCCGGATCGAAACAATGCACAGCATAGTGGCCGTACAGTAAAAATTGACCTTGAAAACATGAGCTTCCAAATTTATAATAGAGCAATCAGAAAGCGGTTAAAGGCAAATGATGCAGCTGGTCCATCGTGTTCAAAAAGACAAAAACTCTAAGCAGATTTATTGAAGGGTCGATCTTTTTTAGATTGTGTAGATGATCTTAATGTGCAGTCGGGTGCAGAATCTGCAGACGTACTGATTGAAGAAAAAAATTCAAAACAAAAAGATTATGAAATATTCAAGAAACTTATTCAGAATGGGCCAGACTATGTGTGCTCTTGTTGTACGCAAACATTTTTTCAACATTCTGTCGCAGCTGTTTCTAGAGTACAAGGGATTGCTGTTGGTGACTTACAAAGGTATCTTACAGGTTTTTGCAGTGTTAACAATAAAGAATGGATTTGTCATTCATGCCTTCAGGCAGTTAAAAAGGGGAAAGCGCCATCTTTTTGGGTGCAGAATGGTTTAGAATTTCCCGAGAAACCAGATGAGCTTCAGCTTTCAAACCTTGAAGAAAGATTAGTGTCGCCAAGACTGCCATTCATGCAGTTACGGGAAATGCCACGAGGTGGTCAGATCAATCTAAAGGGAAACATTGTAAATGTACCAGCTGACGTAACCAGTACAATAAAGAGTTTGCCGACAATGATAAGTGACACAGAAACAATAATGGTGAAACTGAAGCGAAAATTGTCTTACAAACATCATGTTGCATTTGAGAATATTCGTCCAAACAAAGTGTTTGAGGCTGCAAAATGGTTGGTTAGGAATAGTCCCCTTTTCAGAAGTGAAGGTATTGTTGTTGATGATTTATGGTTGCAGAAACCTGGAAACTGTTCATCTCCATTTCAGTCTGAAAGTAATGCTTCTCTTGACTCTTGTGAACAGGAAGATAATAGTTGGACAGAGGTTGACAATTTCTCAGATAGGCCAACAGGCAATCAGGACACATTTCTCCAGTCAATAGATTTTAGAGAATTTAACCAAATCCTGTCCTTGGCTCCTGGTGAAAATAGTACTCCCTTAGCAGTTTTTCAAGATATTCAGTCAGAAGTACTTTCCTTCCCTACAATTTTTTGTGGTGTAAAGCGTTGTGATAATTCTAAACGAATTATTCCTTTGCACTATAATTCTATTTGCAAATGGGAACTCCGTAATGTTGATAGGCGAGTGGCAGTAAGTGTACCAAACATATTTTTCAAATTGAAACGCGTACAAATTAAGCAGTTACGGGACAAGGTTTCTTTGGCTATACGTAAGTGTAAGGTTAATGACAAAAAATATTCTGCTGGGGAAATTTTGATGCCAGGTTTTGTGGAAAAAGTAACATTGCAAAATGATGGTTATAGAATTCTTAGGAATATAAGAGGCTCTCCACCGTACTGGGAGCAAGCGAAACGAGATGTATTTGCAATGATTCGTCAACTTGGTATTCCTACTTGGTTTTGTTCCTTCTCTGCTGCAGAAACAAAATGGTTACCATTGCTAAGATCCTTGTCTAAACTTGTCAATGAGAAAAATGTATCTGCGACAGAGGCACATGACATGACTTGGCAAGAGAAAAGCACACTGATTAAGTCTGATCCAGTGACTTGTGCTAGGTATTTTGATTTTAGGGTACAGACTTTCATTAAACATGTCTTGAAAAGTAAACAGTGTCCAATTGGTGAAATATCTGATTATTTTTACCGTGTAGAATTCCAACAACGAGGATCCCCCCACATACACATGTTAATATGGATTAAAAATGCCCCAATGTATGGAAAATCTAAGAACTTAGAAATTACAGCATTTATTGACAAGTATGTTACATGCTTTAAAGATGAATCAATATCCGACTTAGTGAACTACCAAACTCATAGGCATGCTAAATTTTGCAGAACTAGAGGAAAGCCAATATATAGGTTTAAATTTCCACTGCCACCAATGCCAGAAACTGGTGTTCTAGAACTATTATATGATGATACGCTTTGTGAACAACACAAAAAGAATTATGAGAAAATCATGATGAAACTTTCTGATGTTATTGGAAAAACTAATGACATTTCCTTCAGTGAGTTCGTCACAGACTTAAACATTACGCTTGAAGCATATACTCTAGCAATACGGTCACAGTTGAAACGGCCTAAGATTTTCTTGAAGAGATCTCTGCCCGAATGCAGAATAAACAACTACAATACTATATTAATGAAGTCTTGGCAGGCAAATATGGATATTCAGTTTGTACTAGATCCATATGCTTGTGTTTCATACATTGTGTCATACATTTCTAAAGGTCAAAGGGGACTTTCTAATCTCCTTCATGATGCATGTTTACAAGCTAGGGAACATGATAGTGATATAAGGCAACACGTTAGGAGGATAGGTAATCAATTTCTGTCCAATGTTGAAATAGGTGCTCAGGAGGCAGTGTATTTAGTCCTACAATTACCCTTGCGCCGTGCCACAAGAGATGTTATATTTGTTGAGAGTCAGACAGCTCAAAACCGAACAACATTATTAAAATCATTTTCAGAACTAAAAAACTTACCAAGCAAGTCTACAAATACTGAAACGGATAATGCTATTAAAAGATACAAGCGTCGACCTAAGACCATGGAGACTCTCTGTTATGCAGATTTTGTTTCCTGGTATGAACTTTGTCCATCATCAAAGAAGCAGCCTAGAAATGTTGAAGAAGCTGAACCAGAGCTTCCTGAAATTGAGTATGCGCATGACAGAGCTGATGAAATTGAAATTGATGTTGATGACATTGAGTGTAAAAACAGCATTATTACATTTGTATGTGGCACTCGCATCCGAAAAAGATCAAAACAGAAGATAATATACAGTCACACTACTGCAATAAACTCTGATAAAGAGGAGCATTATAGGGAGACGTTAATGTTGTACTATTATTGGAGGGATGAAGAAAAAGATCTTTTAGATGGATTTGAAACATTTGAAAGTAGTTTTAATGCTAAGTCTGACATAGTTCAAGCAAACCTAAGAAAGTATGAAAGTTGTCGTTTGGAAGACATTGCAATAGATGATAATGACAAAGATATTTCTGATTTTGTTGACAACATAGTTATTAACCCAGTTATACAGCATGATGATCTGATTGACATAGATGAGTTAGGAAATGCACAGGAGCACCTTTTTGATCCAAGTAGTGTTGAGAATTATGATCTTGGTACTGATATTGGTGTTCAAAGGACAGCAATGCCAGAATTTCTGCCAAACAATGAAGTGACATGCGATCAATATTGCAATCTTGTGAGGCAGTTAAATCAAGAACAGAGGGCCTTTTTTTACCATATACTCCACGCAGTCAAGACTGGTCTGATGCCTTTCTACACTTTTTTATCAGGAGGTGCAGGTGTAGGCAAAAGTGTTACTATACGATGCATTTATCAAGCTTTGATCAAGTATTACGGACATCGTCGGGATGCTCAGCCTGATAGGATTCATGTCTTACTTTGTGCGCCAACTGGCAAAGCTGCACATAACATTGGAGGCAACACTATTCACTCAGCATTTTGCATTCCTGCTAGTCAAGGTTTCCAATTTAAGCCTCTAGATATGCAGCAGTTAAACACTATACGTGCTTTGTACCATGATTTAAAGGTGGTTATCATTGATGAGATCTCGATGGTTGGAAGGGGAATGTTCAATTTCATCAATCTGCGTCTTCAAGAAGTGATGGGTAATGTCAGACCATTTGGTGGAGTTAGCATATTGGCTGTTGGCGACTTGTTTCAACTGAAACTAGTTATGGATGCATGGTTGTTTTCTGAAGTCTTTCGCTCAACCAATATGAATTCTATAGCAACTAATTTATGGGTAGAATTATTTGACTTCTTTGAGCTTAAGCAGGTCATGAGACAGAAGGATGACAGAAACTTTGCATTGCTGTTAAACAGGTTAAGAGAAAACAAGCACACTGATGAAGATTTGAAAGTTTTGAAAAGCAGGGAAATTGGTAATCTTGATATTGACTGTAATACATTGAGGTCATTGCCGCATTTGTTCAGTACAAGAAAAGATGTTATGGCTTATAACATATCTTTGCTGAATGAACTGACATCTGAAAAGAAAATCATTATTGAAGCCATAGATGTTGTATCAGGTGACCTTCCTTCTGCTATTAGAGAAACCATTCTGTCTAAAATACCAACAGACTCTTGCAAAACTATGGGTCTTGAGAAGAAATTGGTACTTGGATGTGACTTGCCAGCTGAGTTGTCCCTGAATGTTGATGTGAAAGATGGCCTTACAAATGGTGCTGCTGGTGTCATCAAGAAATTTGACTGCAGAACTGTTGAAAATGATAGATGTAGTATTGTTTGGATTGAGTTTGGGGATGAACATGTTGGTCATCAGTGGAGACATAGATTCAAATATCTGTACAAAGTAGGAATAGAATTGCCATGGACACCAATTTTTGAAGTCACTAGAAAGTTCACTTACCATTACTTTAAAACATACCTTATTGTGCGAAGACAGTTTCCAATACATATGTCATCTGGAAAAACTATTCACAAAGCACAAGGCTCCACTATGAAAAGTCTCGTTGTAAACTTTGGAAGTAGAAAAATTGACCATATCCATTATGTTGCACTAAGTAGAGTAACTAGCCTATCTCAGTTGTATCTTATTGATATCAATCCTGAAAAAATTAGCTTATCAGAGGCAGTTCTTTGGGAAATGGAGAGATTACGAAGTACAAAAGCCCTGGTGAGAAGTGTTCCTGACTTGGCTCATTCAAGTTCAGAGCATTTTACTTTATGCTTCCAAAATTGTCGTTCACTGAAACAACATATTCAAGATATTCGTATGGAATTCAACATGTTAAGAGCTGACCTGATCGGTTTTGTTGAAACACGTACTTCAAGAAGTGAAAACAGCAGTATTGATATACAAATAGAGGGGAAGTGCATTAAAAGTTCATCTTTTGACGAATGTGCACATGGAATTGTTGTCTATAGTGAGAATCCATCAGTGCTTGACAATTTGAACTTTAGCACATTATTTGGCATAGAATGTGCCCTTCTAAAACTACAGAACAGTGACATTCTTGCTTTTGTTTACTGTCCACCAAAAAGAGCAACTGCCCACAATATTCAGGCTTTGTTCAATCATTTACATCAGTTGTGTAGTACTTCAGACAGAATAATTGTTTTGGGAGACTTTAACTTTGACCCATTTAAGAATAAAGGTCCTGATGCACATCAGCTCCACCCATTCATTCGCATTTTATTAACACCTACAACTGACCATGGTTCTTGCTTAGACCACATATACATTTCTTCTGAAACAATTAATATTGTGACAACTGGCACCTTAGAGTCTTACTATTCTGACCACAAAGCAGTCTTTATTACCTACAAATATTGACCAAGATTTCCATCTTTTCATTTCTGATAGAAATATGAGATTTCTGTTTCTAAACTAGATCACCAGGGATCATCCTAGGTAAAAAATTTAGGGAAAAGTGAGCAAGCACCTGGGGGAAGTGAGTTTATACGTACACTGATAGAGTAGTCAATCATTTGTCAATCAATCGGTCTATCAATCAGTCATTTAGTTAATGTTTTTTTTTTCAACCTTATGTAATTTTGATTACTTTTTAGAATATCTTATTATGATTTAGAATATTTATCATGTTTATTTCAATTGCTATTTTTATTTAAAATTTAATTAGTTTGCATTCTTATGATCTTTTTTTTTATAATTTGCAACAGGTATGGGCATTTTATTGTTTTACATAGTTTACAATTTTATTCTTACAACAGTGCATTTGATTGACTGGAGGTCGGGGTTTGGTCCATGAAAATCAAGGAACAAAAATAATATCAAACAGGGAGGAATGCCAAAAAAAAAAAGGAGGCTCCCCAAAACGAACCCCACCCAAAAAGCCCCCCAAACAACCCACATCACCCAGAAGTGCACACCACCAACACACACACACGCGCGCACGCACACGCCACAAACGACACACACACACACAATCATGTACACACACATATATACACTACCAACACACACTAGCATACAAAGCAAACACACGAGGACAAAACGAACAATTAAAGGAACACAGTGGGGCACCGCCTTGGAACGGTCAGTGGCAAAAACACCACTGGGGAGCTTAAACCGGTTTATGGTGCGCACCGTTTTTGACATTGAGTGTTGGCACCACTAAGGGGCGGAGTTTCTGTTTCATAGTGACGAGTGACAATTACATCCACTTGCGGACAGTAAAACAGCTACATTTTGTGCTAGTCATGACTTCCGAAAATTTTGGCGATTTGTAAATCGCTTTGATCTTATTAAAGGGCGAAGTCAGCATTTGCTCAGCGACCACTTTGCCCACATCGCCCTCTAGGATGATCCCTGATCACGTATTTTTCACATAGCATTTTAGAGCATTGATAAGCTGTTAAAGATGTCCCAAGTTTTTAGATCAGTCAAATGTTAGGAAAGTAACATGGTCTTCAAATGTTGCTCTAATGGCTTATTTTGATTTGCATTAATATATACTGGAAAGGCATCTTTTTCAGTAAGTTACTTCAGTTGATGAGATGTTCGGAAATGGATTCTGCTTGGTGTATATAATTTGTCCTTTATCATCTAGATATATACCAGAACTAAATGCAATTTTTGATAAGCAAAATCTGCTCAGCTGTATGTTTAAAAAGCCACATATTATCTTTAATGCAGTTTTTAATTATAAATGGCTTTCGCAGTAAATACCAGTATTACTTATTAAACTGTAGCTTTTAGAACCCAGAAAGGTTGGTTAGGTAAACTTTCTGTGAATAACTGAAATAGTTTGGGAATATGGGGATAAAGGTTAAAATTGTATGTCAGGCCATCCTTAAAAAAATGTTTGTCTGTTTACAGTGGTTAAACCCACTCAACAAAATGTTCCGTACTTAGATTTTGTTTTGATTCTTCCTGGAAAACAAAATGCTATTAGTTTAGCATCTTTACATGTTTCTGTCAATTTATTCCTTGAGTAGTCTAGATATTGTTGAACAAGTGTAAGCCTTTCAAAAGACTTCATTCTAGAGCATTTTCATTTCTTTTTTTTTTTTGTAATACAATTTTTTTCATGCTCAACTCAAGTTTCTCAGCACAGAGCTTTTGGTCATCTTAGTTCTTCATTCTCATGAGAATGAAAATGATTGTTTGTTTCTATGTTAAATATGGAATCCTGATGAACATCACTTCAGCCAAAAATGTTGATTTTCTGTCTTTTCAGATGTCAACGCTATCCCAGGTAATGAGTGGTGACAGTAAGGTTCCCTATGAAAAATCTGTAAGAGGGAAAATTGTATATGCTGGGGAACCAGTGACATACAAAAATGCACAAGGAGAGACGAGACAATCTAAAACTGTAGCAATAGCAGATAACAACACAGCTGTCAAGACTATTTGTTATGATGACAGCAGATTTGGGAAACTACTTGTAGGGAATACAGTCGTGCGAAGAAATGTAATAAGAAGAGATGGGTGTATCATCCTCACAAAGTCGTCGAAGATCTTTCCAACACAGAGCAATACTGTTCCTGAATGCAGATTCACAGAAGGAAAGGCACTGGTGAACCCACCTGATGCTCCTGTTGTTCCTTTGAAACAAGCTGTTAGCTCACCTGCAAAGGTGAAGACATCAGTATGTGGAAATGTGATTCAGGTAAGTCTGAGAAGTCCATAAATTACGACGTGTCTTGATATTAGCTCATAATAATAGAATCTTTAAAGAGAGAAAATTTCAGTTCAGTGCAAGTTATTCAAAATAATCAGTGATAATTTAATCCAAATATACTGTATTGTACTACACGTTTGCTATATACAGTGTTATTCAGTTGCTTCAAGAAAGTAGTATATTTGTAACAATACAGTAAACCTCGCTTATAAGTAACTCAGATATAAAGAACACTCGGTTATAAGGAACAGTTTTCAATTCCCCGATCTAAATCCTTCTTTATTCAATGTAAAAATCCTCGGTCATAGGGAACTCAGTTATAAGGAACACTCGGTTATAAGGAACAAATTTTCCGGTCCCAAAGTACAAAATTCAATGGAAAACACCTCGGTTATAGCGAACAGACATAAAGAATAAAAATTATTAAAAATCCGAACGCGTCAGAGTAACGTCTGCACTTTCATGCGCGTTCATGTTAGCCTACATGAATAAATTATTTCATTTCTATGATCTTTAGTTTGTTAATTCACGGATACGATAAAAAGAAAAAATATATAATAATATCATTAAAGTTTAACAAAGACTAGATCTAGACGATAGAAGATTTAATATTTACTCAAAAGTTTTATATTTGTACATGTAATAAGTATTTTATGTTTACAATAGTGAACGAAAATCAGTCACAGTTACTAAAAACAAAAATAATATCAAACAGGGAATGCCACGTCAAACACACCACCCCCCCCCCCCCCCCCCCCCCCCCACACACCCAACACATAACAAAAAAAAAAAAACCCAAAAAAAAAAAAAAAAAAAACAAAAAAAAAAAAAAAAAAAAAAACACACACACGCGCACACGCACACACACACGACACACACACACACAATCATGTACACACACATATATACACTACCAACACTAAACCTTGGGATCTAAATATGGCCAAATAAAGTTAAATTTGCAGTTCTGACAACACACCTCTTGTCAGTAAAGTCGATGCTATGGATGCTGTTAAAACTAAGGTCGTATTTTGAGGCTAATTCCAACACCGACGACTCAGTATTCCGCAACCTCTTAAATATTGAGTCATATTATTCACTCCCAACAATTTCAAACGAGTATCCTTGATTACTTAAAGAAGTCATAATCACTCCTGTACACAGACATTAAGTTAGTGCCGGTGTAGATTCCATATGCAAAGTTGTTCGCTATACAAATTGTGTTCGTTATACAAACCTCGGTTACAAGGAACTAGTTCACTATACGGATATGAGGAACCTCGGTTATAAGGAACAATTTTCTGAGGTCCCAAGCTGTTCCTTATAAGCGAGGTTTACTGTACAGTACACACATGTATTTATAAGAAATGCTGCTTTGGATTTAAAATAAAGTTACCACTATGCATTCTTTTTCACAGGATGAGGAAGAACGGGAGGTAATGGTCAGGAATACCCCAACAAAAGTGCGAAACCTTTATTTAATGGATGTGACCATGGACAAGGTCAAGGTTTCTCTGTGGAGGAATACCTGCAAGGAAATTAGAACAGGAGATCATGTTAGAGTGTCTGATGTTGTTGTAAACAATTATAAGAATGAGACCAGTCTGAACACAAGCTACTCAAGCACAGTCACTGTAAGTAGATATACCTCAACTTTTCATTTTTTAACACAAACATTACACATGTCACATATGCCTTTCATTACATATTAATTATCAGCTAAGCATTTTTAATGTTTGAAGAATAGGGAAGCATGAAATGCCTGTGTAAAACCAGTCAAATGGTATTGGTAGAATAGACATAATACTACAGCTTCATTAGATCTACATATTAAACTAGTGTTGTATTTTTAAAATACGGATACAGCTCATGAAACATCATGGTATGTTTTATTGCCTGAATACTGATCCTTTTGGCAACTAAATAAATCACTGTGGTACAATTTATATTGTTGAATCTATCTAATTGCCTAATAATATGATAGCCAAGCTACTGTAAATTAGGTAATATTTCGTGATGATTTAATTTTCCGTATTCGTCATGGTTCCCCTCTTAGCAAATTTACTACTACTTTCGTGTATAGGTCTGTCTGCTATCAAATTGCAAATTTTTGTCACATGTATCAAGATGCTGAATGTACATTAATACAATTGTTCCATTTATGAAACCTGGATAGACTGATCCCTTCCTGACTTGAAAGTACTACTTCTAATGTAGAACCATGCATATATGTGTGTTTTTGAATATATTTTAAAATTCCTAGATGTCACAGAATCACTATAACTTTTTATCCCCCGCCGTGAAGCAGGAGTGGGATATAGGAATGGCCTGTCCGTTCCTGACATTTCCTGTCCGCTCCATATCTCAACCCCTTGAAGGAATTTTAATGAATCTCGGGTCAGATGTTCACCTCATCAAGACGATGTGCAGAACCTATGAGCTGGTCACACTGGGTCAAGGTCACAACTTAAGGTCAAAGGTTTGAGTCTAACATTTTCAAATGTTCACCTCATCAACATGATGTGCAGAACCCATGAGCATGTCACGCTGGGTCAAGGTCACAACTTAAGGTCAAAGGCTTGAGTCTAGCATTTTCTGTCCGCTCCATTTTCTCCTTAACCCCTTGAAAGATTTTGATGAAACTCTGGTCAAATGTTCACCATTTCAAGACAGTGAGCAGAATGCATGATCTGGTCATGTTGTGTCAAGGTCACAACTTAAAGTCAAATGTTAGAGTCTTTGAGTTTCCTGTCTGCTCCATATCTCCTTAACCCTTTGAAGGATTTTGATGAAACTGTAGTCAAATGTTTACCTCATCAAGTTAATGTGCAGAGCCGATGATCTGGCCACGCTGACTCAAGGTCAAGGTCACAACTTAAGGTCCAAGATTTTAATCTGTCCGCTCACAAAACCTACTCATTCCTACTTTACAGAGGCCTGTTTCTTTGACCACTTGAACAGATCAGTAACTTTATTTGGCTTTTAGAAATCCACGCTATTACATTAATTCATTCAGTGTTTTTATTTGCGGAGGGGAATATAGCTGTCTTTTAGACTGCCTTGTTAAAAATATTCTGTTGTCTTCAGAAATTGGAACAACCTACAACAGAGGCTGTGATAGCGGTTGTTGGTGTAAGTGTCAAAGAAGAGCGCACAGAAATCCTTACGGAAGATGACAATGTGCAGATTGTACCATCGGAATTACTTTTAGCTGCCCTTCCAGAAGGAACTCATGATTCAGAGGCTTTCTTCATGGAGAGAGATGTACATTTTTTAACCAACCTGAAAATCATCTCAAAAGGAGCTGATATAGTTTCCATTGAACTTGAACAAAGTGATGCGATGAACTAAAAATGTAGATGGACACAAAATGTTCTTTTGAGAGGGTTGGAGTATGAAGTGATGAATTGATCTAAAAGTTTTGCTAAGGTTTTTAGAGCGGTCGGGATATGACATCATGAATTTAACTAAAAGTTTAGTCAGACACAGTTTTCCTAACTTTTTTAGAGGCATCGGGATATGATGCGATGAATTTAACTAGAAGTTTAGACAGGCACGCTTCTTGCTAAGGCTTTTTAGAGTTGGTCTGGATATGATGTGATGCCTTGAACTGAAGTACATAGCAAACAGTGTTGCTAAAATTTGTTGTTCTTTTTTACTTTTTGATTTCAGATTAGATTCCTGTGCATTGTGAAGTTTGAGCACAAATGCTTTGTTGATTTTATTCTCTTTTCTTACAATTACTTGCTTCTGTTTATCTTTTAAGAATGGATCGTTTTTATATGCTCGTTCATAGAACGGAATGTATTATGTATTCACCTGCGTCACACGGGTGGGCGGCGTCCAGTGAGTTGTCTGATAAATAACTTTAGAAGCATTTGTCCAGTCATCACCAAACTTGGTCAGAATGTGTGTGGGCACAATATCTCGGTCGAGTTCGATAAACGTTTAAGTCATTCCAGAGTTATTGCCTTTGAATTATAGAAATTAAATAAAATTGGTCTTGTCCCATCAATAACTTAAGAAGCATTTGTCCAATCATCACCAAATTTGGTCAGAATGTGTGGGCACAATATCATGGACAAATTCGATAACCAGCCATATCGCTTGAGTCATTCAGGAGTTACTGCCCTTAAATTATAGAAGGAAAGTCTTTAACACTCATCTTTTTGGAAACCATTAGGCTTAGAGCTTTTTAAACTTATACATAATGTGTATTGCTACAATGTCTTGGTAAATTTTAATTATGGGCATAATCGGACCAAAATTTGAGCCATGTCATGGGAAAACCTGCCTGATTTTACCTTGTTTACACTATGTAGGCCTCATTTCCTGATCAATTGTAACCAAACTAATACATAATGGGTATTGCTACAATATCTTGGTCAAGTTTGTTTGTGGGCTGAATGTAAATAAAATTTTAGCAGTGTCCTGGGAATACCTGCATGACTTTACCTTGTTTACATTCTGTTAGCCAAAATTCTTGATCACTTGTAACTTAACTTGTACATAATGTGTATTGCTTCAATTTCTTGGTCATGGTCGATTTTGGGCAGAGTAGGACTAGAAGGTCAAAGAGTTATTGCCGTTGTACTATGATAGATAAAAAAATCTTTAATAAGATTGTTTCGGACCACAAGGCCCAAATCTTTGATATTTGGTTTGTAACATTGCATGGTTGTCCTGTACCAAGGTTGTTCAAATCATACCCCTTGGGTCCAAGTTGACCCCACCCATGATGCAGTCGACCTACTGAACTATTTTCTTGTTTTTGAAGCTTCAGCAACGAAGTTTGAAATACATGCACAGCTTTGAATGTAGATTTCAACCTAGGCATTCATCATGACCTACTGACCTACTTTCTAGGTTTTGAAGCTACAGCTACAGTATTTGAAACACATGCACAGTTTTGAATACAGATTTCAACATTGACCTTGTTCATATTTCCCAGACATTTTGCAAAGAATAATAACCTGATAGCTAGAATTATATAGTAATATGTTGTTGGATTGCTGCAGACACTGCAGTTATGGACCTTCAATTAGGAAATTAGTGCAGTGGCGAGGGTATTTTGTGACAGTTTGCCACTCTTGTTATTATTCTATGTGTCTTGGTATTATGTTTTTAATTAAGGGCCTTGATGAAAAAGAATACTCATCTTAGATTTGCCCTCATGCAAAAGAATACTCGACTTATATTTCAAATTTGATTTTTTTTGAGAAACATTTTTGATATCTATCGTAAGGTTTTGATTACTTTATATAGTAATAAAGTTGCTAAGGGTTTTTAGAGTGAGGCTGTGATATGAAGTAATGCTGAAAATTTTCTCTACATTGTAAAGGAGCTGATATAATTTCAGTTGAACTTGAACTACATGTAAGTGATGCCTTGAATTAAATGTTTAGATAGACACAAATGTTCCTAAGTGCGGTCATGATATGTTGCTAAGGGTTTTTAGAGTAGGGTTAGGATATGAAGTAATGCCTTGAGCTAAAAGTTTAGACAGACACGCGTGTTGCTAAGTGTTTTTAGAGTGGTCGGGATATGATGTGATGAATGTAACTAAATGTTTAGATATGCATGTTGCTCAGGCTTTTTAGACAGGTAGGGATATGTGATGAATTTAACTAAATGTTTAGATACACAGTCATGCATGTTGCTAAGGCTTTTTAGAGGGGTCTAGATATGACGTGATGAATTTAACTAAATGTTTAGATACACATACATTTTGGTAAGGCTTTTTAAAAGGCTTGGGATATGATGTGATGAATTTAACTAAGTGTTTAGATACACATGCATGTTAGGAAATTAGTGCAGTGGCGGGCGTATTTTGTGACAGTTTGCCACTCTTGTTATTATTCTATGTTTGTGTGGCTTTTTATGTCTTTCTATGTCTGGCTTTTTAGACAGGTAGGGATATGATGTGATGAATTTTAACTAAATGTTCAGATACACATACATTTTGGTAAGGCTTTTTAGAAGGCTTGGGATATGATGTGATGAATTTAACTAAAAGTTTAGACAGGTACGCTTCTTGCTAAGGCTTTTCAGAGTTGGTCTGGATATGATGTGATGCCTTGAACTGAAGTACTTAGCAAACAGTGTTGCTAAAATTTGTTGTTCTTTTTTACTTTTTGATTTCAGATTAGATGCCTGTGCATTGTGAAGTTTGAGCACAAATGCTTTGTTGATTTTATTCTCTTTCCTTAAAATTACTTGCTTCTGTTTATCTTTAAAGAATGGATCGTTTTTATTATTCTATGTGTCTGGGTATGATGAAAAAGAATACTTATCTTAGATTTCAAATTTGATTTTTTAGAAACATTTTTGATATCTATCGTAAGGTTTTGATTACTTTATACAGTAATAAAGTTGCTAAGGGTTTTTAGAGTGAGGTTGTGATATGAAGTAATGCCATTGACTGAAAATGTTCTCTAAAGGAGCTGATATAATTTCAGTTGAACTTGAACTAAATGATGCCTTGAACTAAATGTTTAGATAGACACAAATGTTCCTAAGTGCGGTCATGATATGTTGCTAAGGGTTTTTAGAGTAGGGTAAGGATATGAAGTAAATGTTTTAGAGGCGTCAGGATATGATGTGATGAATTTTACAAAATGTTTAGATCTTGTGGTCCAATCTTCATACATGGACAGAATGTTCCCCTTGGTGAAATCTTGGGCATTTGGGGTTCTGAACATGGGTCAGTAATGCAAATTTCTTAAAAGCACTTCATCTCTAATATCTGTTGACTCGGATGAGCAATATAGGACCATCATGGTCCTTTTGTTTTTTATACATTGCTTTTTACTTTTATTATAGTATATTTTTATGTAATTTTCAATAAAGACATTGAAATACAATTCACTCTGTTATTTTCATTCAAAAGATGATGGAAATTAAATTTCCACCAAGCCATTTGTGGCCCCCAGGCCTTCAGCGCTCACAGCGCTTTGATTACTAAATCAAGTAACCCTGGTTCTGTAAAGCATTCCTTGGTGTAAATAAAGGAGTCATCAGGTAAATTATTTACCAAGTTGTATAGAGATTGATTAAGAAACTGCAAACTATCTATAAATATCAAATCACTGACCATGAAAGCCATATAATTCTCCATATTATTTGGTATTACATTGATATTTTGTTTAAATTTACCTATTTCTTGCATTATTAAATGACTATCATATCCCCGTAAGTAATGAAACACAACTGGTATCTTTTTGTTAATCTATATATTTGATTACACTTGTTATGTGCAGATCCTCCGTATTTTCCTGTTACATGACAGTGATCTCTTACAGAAAAATATTTTTTCAGATCCCAAAGGGTATACTTTTTTTTACAAATATGACAAAATGTAGATGTGTTGAATTGTTGTTGTTGTTTTTTAGTTATTATCATTTTTTTTAATTAAAATTGTTCTCCATAACTTCTTTGCAATACTCTTCCTCCTTTAGCATTTGTTCAATAAACTTATAGATAACATTCTCACTACGATAGACTTGTGCTGGCTTGCTAAAGCTAATTGTGCATCTATTGTCATAGGTACAAACCAACTTATAACCATATCCACAAGCTATATGATGTTGGTAGGCCACGGTTGATTTACCAGACTTTTCATCTATTGGTTTTGTTACTGACTCGAAATCAGCATAAATAACAAAAGGAGCCTTTAATTGCTTGTGATAGTTTTTAAATTCCAATATATTTTTTTAGGCAGGGGCATACAGACCTTTTGCACTCCATTAATAGCTAAACAGACTTCTGTATGTTTATTAAGAATTTCATTTGATGTAAAGTGTTGGATACAGTATTTGCAAAAAAACTTTTGGTTATTTTTTTTTTTTTTTTTTTTTTTGAATGCATTAATTTATTGAAATCCTTTATCCACACATAATGGTTAAGATTTTCTTCTTTACTTTCTATTAACAGTAGTTCACAAGTTCCATTCTTGGAGACCACCCTTTTTCAGATATATAGGGGATAAATAGGACTTGTTTCATCTCTTGAATCAACCCCAAATATATTAAAACAAAAATAATATCAAACAGGGAATGCCACGTACCAAAAACGCAGCCTCCCCAAAACGAGCCCCACAGCACCCAGAAGTGCACACCACCAACACACACACACGCACACACACACGACACACACACACAATCATGTACACACACACATATACACTACCAACACACACTAGCATACAAAGCAAACACACGAGGACAAAACGAACAATTAAAGGAACACAGTGGGGCACCGCCTTGGAACGGTCAGTGGCAAAAACACCACTGGGGAGCTTAAACCGGTTTATGGTGCGCACCCAACCTCACTCTTACCCCCACCATGTTCTAAAGTCACAAGACAGTGTAAATAAAAGTAATCCCTGCTAGGTGAATCTCTAACACACGCAATGGAAACAAAAGGCATGGTATGTAAAACACAAAAATGCTCGTGTATAAAAATATAAAAAGCAAACCTTGAGAACCAAAAAAACGTATGCACTCAATGCCTTTGCAGAAGGCAGAGCACCAAGAGAAACACCCTTAAGGGCCCGACGAAACAGGCCAGAGGACAGAAATCAAAACAGTTTCGTCCCAGTGGGATTTAAAAACTGCCCATCACAGAGTCCTCCCCCTCTTCCGTCAGACACAATCAAAGAGGGAAGCATAGCGTCCAACTGTAAACGGGTTGAACACCAAACATGCGGTGTGTCTCAAAACAGTTGGGTCGTAACCTCTTTTAACAAAACGTTTTATAATTTTAGCAAATGCAGTTGGAAAATTGCCATGACCCAAAATCTTACGAAGTTTGTAAACCACATCCCCATAAAAATCGGGTTTTGAAATACCTTCTCGCAGAAGAGTCTTTAGATTACTATTGAATTTCAAAACCAAATCAGAATTACGATAGTAAAATTTAGCAAAATATTTACGCAATTTGTAATAACGGTAGCCCTGTTGAAGAAGTTTATTTGTAATATATTGATTACGTTCATTGAAATCCTCAACATAACTACACGCTCTGGCAAACCGAATTAACTGAGAAATGTATACCCCATAAGATGTAGCATGAGGTACATCCCCATCCAAATGGGGGAAATTTACAATACTAAAATTAAAATCATCCCTCTTGTCATAAATTTTGGTATGTATAATATTGTTATAAATAGAGAGATGTAAATCTAAAAATGAAGCACAAGTATCCAAATTGTTAGTTTTAATTAACTGGAGTTCCCGGGGATAAATAGTGTCCACCAATTGACCAAAAAACGGGTTATCCATATTAAGAATATCATCCAGATAGCGTGATGTATTATTAAAAGCAGTGATAATGTCTGCCTGCGTGTCTGGAGAAAGACTCAACATAAAGTCTCTTTCATAACAATATAAAAACAAATCTGCGACAAGGGGTGCACAATTTGTTCCCATGGGAATACCGATTACTTGTCTGAAAACTGCATTCCCAAACCTTATATAAATGTTGTTCAATAAAAAGGAAAGGGCTTTACAAACTTCGTCACAGGTCCACATAGTATAATGTTTAACAATACAGCTAGTAAAAAAAGCTTTATCGAAATTGCAGGCGAGAAATGTAACATTCTCTCTGGCAAAAGTCTTTTGAATTAGGGCAGTTAGCTTGTCATTTATCAAATTATGTGGTAAAGTGGTATACAGAGTAGAAAAATCGTATGTACTGACTGAAGTTACTTTGTAATTATTAACTTTAAACTTATCCAGGATTTCGCCAGAATTTTTGATCGACCAAAATAAATGTTTACCAGAGTTTTCGTATACTTTATCACAATATCTTTTCACGTGGGCTTTTATAGCAGTTAGGCAAGATGTTAATAGTTTTGAAATATTTGTAGTGGTACAAGAGCTTGAATTAGCGATAAAACGAGCTTTATATGGTTGTTTATGTAATTTAGGAATCCAGTACATAGTAGGAAGTTTAATATGTTGATCATCTATACGAACTTTCAAATTAGAAACTTCACTGATGTGATCAGTGACCACATTTTGTTCAACGGAAGGACTCAATATATAAGCTTTAGTGCTATTTAGTTCGTTTTGTAAAACATTAATATAATGTAGGCGTCAAATGATGATAATATTGTTGGCCGCCTTGTCTGCTGGAACTAAGACATACTTAGAATGAAATTCTTGGATTACCTTTTTCAGATGTCTTAAAGTAAACTTGGGTTTTGATGGAAGTAGGTGTTCATTTGTTTGGTAAAATTTTATACGAGAATCGACAATGTTAAAAATACTTCGTTTCCAAGACGTTAATGCATTTGGATCAGCATTCTCACGACGACACCATTTAACACAAAAAGTTTCGATGGATTCCGCAATATGACCACGACAAGCATGAAAATCAATAGTAGAAGGAATTCTGTATTTTGGTCCTTTAAAGAATAAATTACGAATACGCTTGTCTTTAATAATATCAAAATTACCAGTGATGACATGACCGGCATCTGAATAGCAAAATTTCGAGTTTTTACATTCGCAGTAAGAAGGGGTATTTGTTTGAACATCTAGGTCGGAAACAATTTTATTGTAATTGAATATAACATTTCTAACAGGTGTTTTATATTTATAACAGATAATAGGAACTTCGGAGTTTCGGAAATACTTAGGCACAGAATCAATGACAAACGTATGTCATTCATTTCTTCAATTTTTGGAACATCTTTTAATTTTACTGGAAAAGTAATTTTTTGGTAATTTACTTTATCTTTATAACTCTTATACTTGGATATTCTTTGTGGGTCTCTTTGTGCAGGGAACATGTATGCTAAATGACACCAACGGAAACATTCTTTGTCGTTTTCATTCTTAATGTTGATTAACCCCTTCCTATTTTTAATAATCTCGGGTAAAGGTAAATAAGAAGAATGTCTGAGTGGTTTGTATTTAATTATGGTTATCCGATGTGTTTTAACCTTTTCTGTAACCCAACCAGAACCCTGTGAAATCCATTCGGTGATTGTGTTAAGAAGTTCATTACCCACATCATTTAGTGTATTTATGATTTCGTTTGAATTTGTAATTGTTTTTGCTTTTGATTTAAAATAAGCAGTTTGTGACTTATCATCCATTGTTTTAATGAAATTTATTTCTAATGTTATATTTACTTTTATACCATATATATTTCTTATTATTTCATTTAGAAATATGGAAAGCGGGTTTGTTGTAGTTATTAAATGTATTTTAGGATCAATATCGTTTATTATGTCTATCTCATATCTCATATTCGGAATATGCATTACCTTTTGATATTTTAACTGGTCTCATGATTACGTATATAATAGGAAAGTTTAAAATATCTTTAAGTTAATTAACACACATATTTAAAATTATAACGTTTTCCATTCTTTTTAGAATAAGCTGTCTTTACATTATTTATTCCTTCACAACACATTTTTATTTGACCTGTGTTAACTTGTATGTCTTTTTGTGCCTCGTACATGCTCTTATATTCCTTGATATAATCAGTATTTAATTCTGTGGCAATAACAGGCTTTGGTTTTCAACGTTGTTTCCGTGCTTCTTCTTCGATTTTACTTTGTTCTATTAAATCCTGTTTTTCATCAAGGAATGATCTAATATTAATAAGTTTAACTTCAGCTTGGTTAATTATTATATGTAAATCATCATCTAGTTTTTCGATTTTCTTTTCAATGATATCCATATTCTTTATTATGCGTTTTAGAAGGTAATATTTATAAGAAACTATGTCACGTTCAGTATAGACACCCGTAGCAAGTTTATTATGTAAATTATTAAACGTATTTATTAATGTTTCAATATTATTAGCTCTATTTAGTTTGTCATCTATTACCATTTTATATACCTTTAACTTAAATAAAATATAAAAAATAACGCTCTCAACGACTCAAACGCATCCATAAATAGTTACCTGAATGTTTTTAACATTGGAACCTTGTATGTGTATCACATCGTTTGAATGGAATTTTCCTACATAATTCACACTTACTAATTCGTTTTTTCGATTGTTTTTTGCTTCATAGCCTTGCTTAACTAAACCATTCTGTTTAATTTTCAACATAACATTTCCCTTGTTAGATTTAATAGCGTCTGCCAGAACTATTAAAGTACAGTCTTGCTCTACGGTGATATTTGGTCCGTTTGTTTTAAACCCTGTTTGGGTAAATCCGCAACCCGTGTATATAACCTACTGTCTGTACCTTCAGTTCTGTATGTTAAAAATAACGGAGGTCTTTTTATATATTTTTTCATTTTAATTGTTTTCTCATTTATGTTATTAAATAGCCCCATTTATATAAATATATTTGCAAAAGAAGCTCATCATTTCCAAGAATAAGTAAATCTAACATAACTACCTCCTTCGATAAGAAACCGTGTGTTTGAACTATATACATTGTATTTCTGGACAAATCATAAATGATGTATTCGATGAAAATTTTTGCTTGATTTCCATTTCATAGATGTAGTTAAAATCCCTAGTTTTCTTTGGAATAAGTATACTACCTGACTTATCTGGTTCCCGGTTATTTTTATCTCCCTCCCATCTTAATTGGAATGTTTGAATGCTTCCATAAGAAAGTTCAGTTATCAATTTTATTTTAATGTGGTATTTTCCAGACTTTTTAATTTGGAAACCTTCTACATCTCCAACTTTTTTCATATCAAATTTATCGTTCAATTGTATATAATCTTTGTAATTCACAGCAGTTGAAGTGCTAAGCCTAAATAATTCAAAGAAGTTAGAAGATTTAACTTCCTGGTGTGAAAATCGAGTACGGAGTTCATATAATGTAGCAATTCCGGTAGATGCAGACCGAACAGTAACATCTTGTGGTCTATTGTTGTATAATTCAAAAAGAGGGACTTCATATACTGCCCCTTCAAGTTTAGACAATTTGTTTAATATATCTAGTATTGTTTTGCTTAAATCATCAGCTCGTTTTGTTGCGACTTCTTTAAAACTTTTTAATTGGTCATCCATGCCATCTATTCTTTTTTCATGATCATCAATCCGATCGTTATTTGATTTAATTGATTCTCCTTGTGCAACTGATTTATCAATTGTAAAATCTAGCTTGTTTTCTGTTTCTTGAATTTTCTGATTATATGTAGCAATCTTTTTTGTTAATGTATCTGTTAGTTTAAGTAAATCATTATATTGTTTAGTATGTTGATCGGTCATGTTTTTCATTGCGGTTTGAAATGTTTCCTTTAGAGTTTGTAATTTTGTACCATGTTCATCACCTCTTTGTGAAGCTGATTTTTCGATTTCACTTTTGGCTTCAGAGACTTGACGTCCGAGTTCAGTTTTATATTCAGCAAATTTGTTTAAGAAATTATTTAATAAGTCGAAATTCCTTTTCTTTGTATCCTCATCAAGTTTGTTTATTTCTGTCTTGATTTCTAACTGATACATATTTTGTAATTTTTTCTCAGATTCAGTTAGCTTTTCCTTGAGTTCTTCATGTTTTATCATGTTTTCTTTCAGTTCCTTTACTTGATTATGTACAATTTCGAGGTATTGTCTAAATACGTTTTTGATTTCATCATCTGTTGCATCGGATTTCTCTTCAAGTTGTTTCATTGTTTCCGACAATACCTGCATTTCTTTCTCAATTTTATCTTGTAACTCAACTATTACTTTTTCGTTGGCTTTTATGTTTTTTGTTAATTGTTCAATATTATCACTTTCTGTTTCCAGTGTTTGTTTTATGGTTTTAATATCTTTAAGATCATAGTCTTCTATTCAGCTTTGAATTTTCTTAAAAAGAAATCTCCTTGTTATAGCATTGCTGGGTTTATCGGGGTTTCCAAGATTTATTATCTCGTTACCACCCATATCTAATGGCCTGTTCATTTTATTATCAAGTTCCTTGTTTTTGTGAAGATGCGATTGCATTTCCCTTTTGACTGCTTTAAATTGTTTTCTGATAGCATAATTTGTTAGACTTATTCCAAAATTGACTTTAGATACAGACTGATCATTTTGACGGTTTTTGGTGTTGTTAAATATTCCCATTTATATAAATATAGATGAAAATTCCTAATTATGATGGCGTCTCTCAATACGATGATAAGTTTAAGCAGTTACATTCTTTTATGCCAGATTCGTGTTTTAGAAAGCTTATTTGTGGAAACAGCGGTTCTGGTAAAACAAATGTATTAATTCACATGCTTAGAAAGCCATTAATATATTTTGATCAACTTTAATTATACTCTAAAAACTTGGAACAGAAAAAAATATCAAGATTTAATAGAACGTTTCACGGAAATTGCGAGAAAAATAAAGCAACCTCTGGATGATATCTTGGAGGTTTCAAATGATGATATTATTGACTTGGATGAGATTGAAGCCGGAGAATCCGGGGATTCCCAAAAGGTGGTTATTTTTGATGATTACATTTGTGAAGGCAATCAAAACAATATAATAAAATACTTTATCGGGGGTAGGCATAAGAATTGTTGTGTAATATATCTAAGCCAATCTTATTACAAAACTCCAAAAGATATAAGACTTAATTGTTCTCATTACGTTCTATTTGAAAATCTAAATAAAAATGAAAACGATATGATAGCAAGAGAGCAAAATATTCCCAAGACAGCATTCCAAGAAGCAATAAAGAAACAGTACGACTTTCTGTATTTAGACAAACCAAAGAAAACAGTATCAAGAAACTTTGATGAAAATATTTACATATGATATAGGAAATGATTTACTGTGTTAAAGAACGAAAATATACAAAAGATATCAACCCAAAACGTGTTATAACAAAGAATAATAAACACATGATAAAGGCTATTTGTGCATCTTGTGGTATTACAAAAACAATGTTTGTTAAATCTGGGGGTAATCTAGACCTACATAAAGCTATGTTACCCCTTTTACCCAAAAAAGGATTAACCTTACCAGGTTATAAATATTGTGGCCCGGGATACCCTTTAGATAATGGAATACCTGTAAATGAATTAGATGCAGTATGTATGGACCATGATTATTGCTATGATAGTGACATGAGTAAGAGTGATTGTGATAAAAATATGTTAACAAATTTAAAAAACACCAAATCAAAAACATTTGGTGAAAAAATCGCGAAACATCTAATTGTTAACCGGCAATAGCCACAAAATATAAATTGGGGCTTGGACAATCAAAAAACGAGAAAAGGGAGCTAAAAAGAAGGCCTCCGAAATAAAGTGGACTGACAAATTAGCAGAAGAATTACATAAGCCAATTAAACATAAATTTAAAACACGTCGGGTCATTGTTACAGATATCAATGATACGTGGTCAGCGGATTTAGTTGATATGCAATCTTTTGCTAAGTATAATAAAGGTGTAAAGTATTTATTAACAATAATTGATGTATTTAGTAAATATGCTTGGGTTATACCTCTAAAAGATAAAGCAGGAAAGTCAGTAACAGAAGCGTTTGCAGGGGTTGTTGGACAAAGGCATCCAAATAACTTATGGGTAGATGACGGTACAGAATCCTTCAACAAGACATTTAAGAAATTTCTTGAGGATAATAAAATAAACATTTATCACACTTTTAACTTTGGTAAAGCTGTAGTGGTAGAACGATTTAACTTAACATTAAAACAAATAATGTGGAAATATTTCACCGCAAATAATACAAACACTTATCTGGACAAGTTACCAGATATGGTTAATAAATATAATAACACAAAGCATAACAGCATAAAAATGACACCAAATGAAGCAAGCATGTCAGAAAATAAAGGCAAAGTTTACTTTAATTTGTATGGCCCTTTGGGTAAGTCATCCGCTAAACCAAAGTACAAAATTGGGGATAAAGTAAGAATCAGTAAGCTTAAACGTCATTTTGAAAAATGATATACACCAAACTGGACGGGAAGAAATATTTGTTATTCACGAAATTCTTAATACCAATCCAATTACATAAAGAATAAAAGATCTCAATCAAGAGGAAACCAAAGGTACATTTTATGAACAAGAACTAAGTAAAGCCAAGCAAGAAATATTTCGAATTGAGAAAATTATAAAACGTGACTATAAAAAACAACAAGCATTAGTGAAATGGAAAGGTTATTCAAATGATTTTAACAGTTGGGTAAAACTTTGAGATATAATATAGACTAAATATATAATGGATAAAACAATCAAGACTGTAGATGAATTGATAATTCATTTAAAAAAACTCGGGGCAGCTTACAGAAAATGTTATAAGCTCTGTGGAAGAGTAAACACCGCTTTACAAGTGACCGCCGGACTAATTGGTTGTTCTGCTTTGTTAGCATTGGTTCCAGCTATACCAATATTTGTTACGTTTGTTGGGGCTGTTCTACCAGCTGTTACAGTTTTGTTAAATAAATTGAAAATATCAGAAAAGAAAAGTATTTTGAAAGTTCATCATCATAAAATAAAACAAATTCTAAGCCAAGTACGTATTGAAAGTGTAGAGGGTGTTGAAGAGACTAAAGTTATATCAAATGCTTTCGCTGAACTAATGAAAATACAAAAGGAGAAAACTTATACAACACCCTTTGAAACGTACATGAAAGAATATAAATTAAATGGATATGAATAATTTTGATATATGGATTTTGTTATAATATTTGATATTAGTATATAAAATGACAGGTGTGGATTAAGTTTATACAAAGACAGTAGTATATAAAGTAAGAGTTACAGGTACGGATTTGGATTTGTGCGTCTGCGGCTTCCCGAACAAAGAGAGGGAAGACGTTAACACAGATTCAAACTGCGCTGTAACTCTTACTTTATATACTACTAATTTGACCTTTAACCTCTAAGTGTGACCTTGACCTTAGACCTAGGGACCTGGTTCTTGCGCATGACACTCCGTCTCATGATGGTGAACATTTGTGCCATGTTATTAAAGAATCCCTTGATCCATGGATAAGTTACAGCCCGGACAAGCTAAACTCGGACGGACGCACGCACGCACGCACGGATGCACGCACATACACCGAACCGCCATTTGGGCAACTATATCGAGCTTTCGCAAGCGGCACAACAAAAATCTTCATAAGTGTAATAGTGTCATATCTCAGTATACGGGTATTATGTGACAATATTTACCTGGCACTCATTAATCTTCGCTAATATCTTCGGTTACGATCGGGTATGTTTTCGTTATTTCCTTTGATTATCGTATCGAACAAATACATTTCACCGACTGAAGACCACACCGCAGAGACAGTAGCGTAGTGGTAATATGCTTAACTTGTATGCATGGTTCCATGGGTTCGAATCCTGCCCAGATAGTTTTTAAGGTTATTTATAAGAGGATAGCCGTTTTGGTTTAATTTATGACACTGTCTTATGCTCCGTTTTTGCTTTTTTATTCTGCAATTTCATTTTCTTTTTCACTGTGGGTTAACTTTGTTTGTTTTCTGTGTTTGTATTTTTCATTTGTTAGAATAATACTTTTTATTGATATTCATTACGTTTCAGGAATAACATAAAATTACATCGTCCGTTGAACGAATGATTTGTCGTATGTACCTAGGTTATCTTCGAAATAATAGCCAAGGCAATCTCATCTTTAGAGCGTAGTTGTTATGGTGATTTGCTCGTCGACACGTTTTCAGTTCTACATGTATATATGCAGTACGAGGGAGAAATAATTTTCAAATTATTTATTAAAGAATATTGAAAACCCGTGCTGAACGAGGACAATAGTGAATACATTTAATGCAACGAAACGATTAAAAAAACTATAACAAAAAATGAAGCAAGACTCGAACCAGCATACGTTTGATTTATAGCCAAATGCCTGAACCACTACGCCATTGCGGAATGCGATATATGATACAGTACGAAATTGGTATTTCATATCAATCGCTGGTTATATTTTCATCCGAAATTTACCGACCGCCTACGAAATATTCATGAGTGCCAGTTCAATATTGTCGCACAATACATACACAATTAAAATTTCAAGCAACATCTAATGTAACTCTTTACATCTACTTTGTTTCCCATATCTGAAGTTTTATAACTGGAGAACAGTGATTTCCTTGACTTTATTTCTCCTGTTCTATCATTTTTTTTGAAATTTATTGCATTGATTTATCACACATGTCTTGTTTGAAAATATAACACTGTCACATTTCATTTATATTCAATTTACTCCAAATGTGGTCTATGGATTTACTTATACTAATGGCTAAGAGTGTCACATTAAGCTTAAAGCGTACCATAGTATATTGCATTAGAGGAGCAACGTACAGGAATACATACCATACTATTTTGAGCCATGCGTCCAATAATTACATGTATATTATAAGGTTTCACTTTAATTTCATTTTTTGCTTTTTGACGATCCTTTCAAGCAATTTTGATTAAGTTTTAATTAAAAAATGAATTATCAAATGGACAGTTAGAATTAAAGATGAAATCCCACAATGTTGGAAACAAACTTACCTGTACAGACAACTGGGATATGTGATGGCTGAATTTCATATGGCAAAAGAGGTGGACCAGATCCAAACACTATGTGTGTCTCCAAACTGTGCAGAAAAGTAAATAACATAACTGAACATGTAACTGCACTGCGAAAAATAGGGTAATATACGTTAGTGTACGGGACGTATTTGCATAATATACGGACCTCGTACATGTATCCGTATATGGGACATCTAGTATACGGGAATCCCGTAAATTTTCCTCACATCCGTATTCTCCGAATATACATGTATGTATACTTCCAGTACATTTCAAATATACGGAAATTTTCGAAGGTCGTATCATAAAAAGTTGTTGATTTTTAGCTGTTTTAACGTAACTTCATATTTAAGCTAGTATTTTACGTATAATAATCATTATCCAGTATACTGTCTGTATTTTTTTAATTTACAGGGATCGTAATTTCCTTGTTTATCTGGAATATAAGGGACAGAAATACGGACTTTTATATGCAAGATATACGACGTGTACGGGAACGCTATTTCAACCATATACGGACTAAATTTACTTACCGTACACTACAAATGTACGGACAAGGAATACGGACTAGTATATGCTACGCATACGTAGTGTACATGAATGGTATTTCAATCATATACAGGGGGAATGCGGACCTGTAGTTTAGTAGGATACGAGAAATATACATTAAACGTATTTACCATATTTTGGGAACCGTAATACAGGCTTGTATATTTAAAGTGTACGGACTTGATTCTCATCCTGTATACAGGACATATACGGAAGGATATACGGACCTGTAATGATTTACATTACTTTACTTTGTAACCAGAACAAACTTTTTCTCAAAAATATTTAAGTTTAATGCCAGGTGAAGTTTTATGTCATCTTTGATGGTAGATAATGCCAATATTCAATGTTCAACAGTTTGTCAGGCAGGGTTGGTCTGTAAATAGAAAAATGAATACATAAGTTCTATGTTCTGAATTTTAAATGAGTCAAAATATGCTATATCAACAACTAAAGTCTACAATGTCTGATAAAATAAACCTGTAGTTGTACAACCTAGAGATCCCGAGCGTATCGAGTGAAACTAACAGTTACTTAACTACCAATGCGAGTGAAGTTATTCAACTGTCCCACTGACATTAATTTCTTTTGATTAACTAATGAAATCTTAGGATCTAAGGTATAGACTACATCAATCCTTAATATTTTTTATGGCTGCAAGCATTAAATAAATTTTAAAATGTAGCTTTAAGCTAAATTTTGGTGGTTAATCTAGCAGATATGTACATATTTCATTGAATGCCATTAAGTAGTAAGTACTTCGTTAAACTTTGAACGTTATAAAACTTTACTTATCTCATGAGATATGTCCTTATACGTATTTCGAAATGAAAGAAAGATTTTCCAATTTGAACGGCTTCATTCAGTTGCGCTTAAAGAACGATTGGTTGAAACAAAGGCCACACGCTCCCTGATTGGCTGCAAAAGAAGACACGCTATCCGACACGCAGCATGCGCATGATAAGTGCACCACTATACAGTTTTATCCAGTATTATCCGATTTAGTTACATTTCTTTTACATTGTTTCGTAGGTTGTTAGAAATCACTTTTATGTTTTTGATTTTACTAAACATTTCTAATATAGTTATAACACAATTCATCCTAAAACTGATATAATTGTGTATGCTGATTTTCTCGCTCAGTTTTTTTTACATTGTTTTCAGTTCATAAATATATTTTTTCAGAATTGTTCAAGTTATTCAGCATAAAACATGTATTTTGACGTTCTGTATGTTGAGTTGATGAAAGTATCATCTCGATTGTTTTGTCTACGAGTGCAAAAACAACGACTGCACGAATATGTGGTTGAACCTAAAAAAATGAAAATTCCGACTCTTCTAAGCAAAGCCATTCCATCATGATTTTTTTTTTCATTTTTGCACTTAATGTCTCCTTTTCGAAAAGAAAAAGCATAAAATTTCTTTTGGCCATACACATAAGATTATGACTGGATGCGTTTAAGAAAAGTATAAATATAAATTAGGGCGAGTACCATTGACGTTTAGCAGTTTGCGTATCACAGAAATAAAAACGGTATATTTCAAGATTAAATGAAACACTTTGAAGCCGAAGTGTCACAGTTTTGTTTGTGTTATTTGAAGTAACTTGTTTATTGTGTTGTTTGACACCCTGGCTGCATATCACATCAAAATTACGTAATATAACATCAGAAAAGATAACAAGCGCGGGTCCTGTTAACGACCCTCAAAATGCGGATTATGCAAACTTTACTTGACTATCACTTTTATTAATTTATTTTCATAAAATTAGATTACTATATTGTAAGATATTTTATTTTTCTTATGTGTTATGACCTTATAAAGTGCTCCAGGCTCCAAACTATTATAGGCAACAAAAATTATTATTGAAAGACTTTTTTACAAAATGCGAAGTCGGAAAAAGTTCACTACATTTTTATATCAACACTTTCGTAAATCTGGCCATACAATTGATCAGGTAACCATTCAGCCAGTAGAGCAAATCGTCTATGATATAAATTGTACATCTAGTTTTAAAATCAAAGCCAGACATTTAGCAGAATTCAAATGGATTAAAAATTTACAGTCACCGTTTCCGTTGGGCTTAAATGATAATATTTATCAAGAAGGTAATATCTCTAAAAACCCTGATATCGATATATTTTCAATTTTAAATATTAGGAAACGTAAATCTAGGTCTCATGGAATTAGACGCAATGGTAATATTAAGCGTAAATCAAAATTGAATATTTCTGTTGCAGACCTCGATATAATTCTTTCAAACTCTGGTAGACATTCAATGCTTTCTCGTCTCACATCTTTATCTATTCAGTCTCTTAAAAAACTAGACGAGGAAGCGGACCAGTACGTTATTCAAACGGATCCGTTTTACACTGTGTCATATCTTATCCAAAATTATACACAACACGTTCTCCGTCCACACATTGACACTCAATCTGATCATAATAGACATTTTCTTAAAATTCATTTCATTAATAAAGGTATTGACTTCATCGATGTACCCAGTATATTTCGTGATAGACGTGTCATTGCTTCTGTGCCTAAGTATTTCCGAAACTCCGAAGTTCCTATTATCTGTTATAAATATAAAACACCTGTTAGAAATGTTATATTCAATTACAATAAAATTGTTTCCGACCTAGATGTTCAAACAAATACCCCTTCTTACTGCGAATGTAAAAACTCGAAATTTTGCTATTCAGATGCCGGTCATGTCATCACTGGTAATTTTGATATTATTAAAACAAAAATAATATCAAACAGGGAATGCCACGTAAAGACAAGCGTATTCGTAATTTATTCTTTAAAGGACCAAAATACAGAATTCCTTCTACTATTGATTTTCATGCTTGTCGTGGTCATATTGCGGAATCTATCGAAACTTTTTGTGTTAAATGGTGTCGTCGTGAGAATGCTGATCCAAATGCATTAACGTCTTGGAAACGAAGTATTTTTAACATTGTCGATTCTCGTATAAAATTTTACCAAACAAATGAACACCTACTTCCATCAAAACCCAAGTTTACTTTAAGACATCTGAAAAAGGAAATCCAAGAATTTCATTCTAAGTATGTCTTAGTTCCAGCAGACAAGGCGGCCAACAATATTATCATCATTTGACGCCTACATTATATTAATGTTTTACAAAACGAACTAAATAGCACTAAAGCTTATATATTGAGTCCTTCCGTTGAACAAAATGTGGTCACTGATCACATCAGTGAAGTTTCTAATTTGAAAGTTCGTATAGATGATCAACATATTAAACTTCCTACTATGTACTGGATTCCTAAATTGCATAAACAACCATATAAAGCTCGTTTCATCGCTAATTCAAGCTCTTGTACCACTACAAATATTTCAAAACTATTAACATCTTGCCTAACTGCTATAAAAGCCCACGTGAAAAGATATTGTGATAAAGTATACGAAAACTCTGGTAAACATTTATTTTGGTCGATCAAAAATTCTGGCGAAATCCTGGATAAGTTTAAAGTTAATAATTACAAAGTAACTTCAGTCAGTACATACGATTTTTCTACTCTGTATACCACTTTACCACATAATTTGATAAATGACAAGCTAACTGCCCTAATTCAAAAGACTTTTGCCAGGGAGAATGCTACATTTCTCGCCTGCAATTTCGATAAAGCTTTTTTTACTAGCTGTATTGTTAAACATTATACTATGTGGACCTGTGACGAAGTTTGTAAAGCCCTTTCCTTTTTATTGAACAACATTTATATAAGGTTTGGGAATGCAGTTTTCAGACAAGTAATCGGTATTCCCATGGGAACTAATTGTGCACCCCTTGTCGCAGATTTGTTTTTATATTGTTATGAAAGAGACTTTATGTTGAGTCTTTCTCCAGATACGCAGGCAGACATTATCACTGCTTTTAATAATACATCACGCTATCTGGATGATATTCTTAATATGGATAACCCGTTTTTTGGTCAATTGGTGGACACTATTTATCCCCGGGAACTCCAGTTAATTAAAACTAACAATTTGGATACTGGTGCTTCATTTTTAGATTTACATCTCTCTATTTATAACAATATTATACATACTAAAATTTATGACAAGAGGGATGATTTTAATTTTAATATTGTAAATTTCCCCCATTTGGATGGGGATGTACCTCATGCTACATCTTATGGGGTATACATTTCTCAGTTAATTCGGTTTGCCAGAGCGTGTAGTCATGTTGAGGATTTCAATGAACGTAATCAATATATTACAAATAAACTTCTTCAACAGGGCTACCGTTATTACAAATTGCGTAAATATTTTGCTAAATTTTACTATCGTAATTCTGATTTGGTTTTGAAATTCAATAGTAATCTAAAGACTCTTCTGCGAGAAGGTATTTCAAAACCCGATTTTTATGGGGATGTGGTTTACAAACTTCGTAAGATTTTGGGTCATGGCAATTTTCCAACTGTATTTGCTAAAATTATAAAACGTTTTGTCAAAAGAGGTAACGACCCTACTGTTTTGAGACACACCGCATGTTTGGTGTTCAACCCGTTTACAGTTGGACGCTATGCTTCCCTCTTTGATTGTGTCTGACGGAAGAGGGGGAGGACTCTGTGATGGGCAGTTTTTAAATCCCACTGGGACGAAACTGTTTTGATTTCTGTCCTCTGGCCTGTTTCGTCGGGCCCTTAAGGGTGTTTCTCTTGGTGCTCTGCCTTCTGCAAATGCATTGAGTACATACGTTTTTTGGTTCTCAAGGTTTGCTTTTTATATATTTATACACGAGCATTTTTGTGTTTTACATACCATGCCTTTTGTTTCCATTGCGTGTGTTAGAGATTCACCTAGCAGGGATTACTTTTATTTACACTGTCCTGTGACTTTGGAACATGGTGGGGGTAAGAGTGAGGTTGGGTGCGCACCATAAACCGGTTTAAGCTCCCCAGTGGTGTTTTTGCCACTGACCGTTCCAAGGCGGTGCCCCACTGTGTTCCGTTAATTGTTCGTTTTGTCCTCGTGTGTTTGCTTTGTATGCTTGTGTGTGTTGGTAGTGTATGTTTGTGTGTGTACATGATTGTGTGTGTGTGTGTGTGTGTGTGTTGTGCGTGTGCGTGTGCGTGTGCGTGTGCGTGTGCGTGTGCGTGTGTGTGTGTGTTGGTGGTATGCACTTCTGGGTGCTGTGGGGCTCGTTTTGGGGAGGCTGCGTTTTTGGTACGTGGCATTCCCTGTTTGATATTATTTTTGTTTCTATAGGACATCGGTACCTGCGTCTATATTTCATAAAGAATTTCGTATATTCACATCGCGTAAATGCAAGTCACGAATGCAGACCGTATTTTTTCGAATAACAGAAGTCAAACTTTGATCAACTTTGAATACATTTAAAGTTAAAAGTCGTGTAATTTATCATATAAGCTCGAGTTAAATGCTTAATTTATTTTATGTTATTCATTTGTTTTACAAAATTGATAAACAACATACATGTCACAAATATTCTTACACTAGTATGCACCAGGACTTGCTAAAAGCTCGTGTTCACTTTCGGAACTAAATTGCTTTTATGCGGGCCTTCAAATATATACGAAATTTACAGGATGATATTTAAAACGATTTAACTATTTAAAAATAACCAACGTGGTCGTTAAACTCACCTGACATACAAAAAAACAGCCAACCTTCTTGAAATGTCAAAGGTACAGATCAATACGCACATTCCTTAATTAAAAAATTGTTAAAATAATTCCAGTGTTTTTATATATATAGTTTGCAGCGTGTAATACATCTGTATACTGAGCTGTATTCAATGGCGTCAGCTCCGTCAGAAAATCTCACCTACACAAGTCAAACATCAGGCACGTCACAGCGGATTTCTTTTCAACTTATTAAGTACTTTCTCCATAAACTTTGGCTTCAACTTTAGAGATAATTAGGTAAACAAACTTGCACATCTAGATTCTCATTTTTTTTTCTCTTTTAGTATTCAATTTTCATTATGCATGCATATACACAACATTTTGTAATGTTAACATAGTTATTCTACACTTTATGTAATATGCATATACAGGTGGTATTTTTAATGTCTAAGTACAGACAGTGAATGAATAAAAGCACATTCGGAAAGTTTATCCACAGCACCAATGTTCTTCAGAGCTGAAACTAAAATCTGAAAATCAAACCGCCGTCCGTTATGCGCAACTTAACATACTTTTGTGAACATTGAAAGCCAGCTAATCATTTCATTAACAGCTTATCTGATTGGAACTGATTCCACAACTTGTCCATTCACTTTCATTTTTCCTCCAAGCATTGCTATGCCAGTTACATTGGTTGCCTCTTTACTAATTGGAACTGTCAGAGTGACATATGTGTTGAATCGGGCTCCAGACTTCATCTAAACTGCAGCAATCAGTGTTATATGGGGTAAGACTCTTCCTTCTGCAAATAACATTGAAATAAACATAATAAACATAATTATAAACAAATGAATATTCTTTATTTTGTCTTAAACGAAGTTTATTTTTATTATGCTTTACCGTTACTTTTGAGTTTGTTTTAATGAAATATCGAAAACCGCTGGAAACATCATTAAAAAGCATGGCACACATGACGTCATTTTAACGACGTCATCGTTGCTTTGTTTCTGCTATTCATTACGCTCAGTACATACTTTTTGACGTCAGTCTAGATTGAATATTTTGATATTTTTACGTCTTTAAACAGTAAAATGTCAACTTTATTTCACTGAAATGCATAAAATAAACTTCGATATTCATAAAATATTATTACAAAAATTTCAAAAAGCATTTAATTACTTTACTGCTGTTGATGCATCTCAAGGTGGACAGACACCCATTTCTTCTATCAAACCACTAATGTTGGCTTGTGAAGCAAGAGACTTTTGACTGGCAATTTTCCTGAAAAGTTTCATTTACATAAATTAATCAAGCGGCCTTATCAAAAGCAATCAGCATGTTTTACCATAATGATGATCCCTGTTCATGGGCGACAGTACATCCCACAATTATTTACTTCTTTGTCAAACATGTATAGTAAATAACGTCATTACACGGTGTATAACCTATAACAATAACAAACTACTTACGTGTCATTGACTTCTTCGATCTACTTTTACAATAAAATATGAATATTGAAAAAGGTACACTTAAAACACGCTATTTTTTTTTCCGAGAAAAATCTTGAAAATAAGAAAAATTGTCCAGATTGCTTGAACTAGTCGCATAGTAGCAGTTTGACAGCGGTCATGAGGATATTAATTAGTAGGACAGCCTTTCTGCCTGTATAACTCACGCCAACCCTGAGTTTGTATGTAATCTGAAGTGTTGCATATCAAATAATCAATGAATCAAGGTCTGGCAAGACGCAGTCCATTAAAAGAGCACCTCAACAGATTTGCACGCATTCTGATTATAAGCAAGGTAAAGATGAACAAATGCACCTCTGCCTTGAAACAGATGAAAGCAGATGCAAGCAGACCTGCAGACTATGCATGGTATAGTCTGCACACATGCAGAGTATGCATGGTATAGTCTGCAGACCTGCAGAGTATGCATGGTATAGTCTGCAGACCTGCGGACTATGCATGGTATAGTCTGCAGGCATGCAGAAGTTATGCATGGTATAGTCTGCAGACCTGCAGAGAATGCATGGTATAGTCTGCAGAGTATACATTGTATTTTCTGCAGTATATTTGACAGTTCTGTAGTTTGTGTAAATTGTATACAGTCTTTAATTGCATGCTTGGTATATAGGGTCTGCACAGCTGTGTTAATTCAATGCAAAGGTGTTGTTACTCCTACAGTGTACATTGCTTTTTCTGTAAAGATAATAATAACTGCTGTTACAGTAATAATTTCTTTATTTCCAGAAGTTAACAGTGTAGGTTATACAAAAAGTGCAAATAACGAATACCCCGTAGGCCTCTTATTCAATAATTTCTTCTAGTGTATGAACAAAATAAGACCAAAAATACCAATTTTCAAGTATCTAAGAGATAAAAAGCTGTAAACCAACCTTAATTTTTTTGCAAGCCCCGACAGACCCTAACACATATATTTGGCGATAGTGTACCTGTATTTGGTGTGCGTTCAATTATTTAAAGTACACAATTATACATGTATCTTCTGTTCGAATCTACAGTATGATTTTATCAAGGAAAACATCCGACTTGAAGTTTATGAAGATCCAATGAAAAATGCTACCTCTATTGCATGATAAATATGGTTTTTCTTTGATTATACCTTGTGACATTTAAACCCAAAATGACCCATATTCAAACTCAACCTAAATTTCTTTAAGACAGTCATTCTGACCAAGTTTCATAAAGATCTTATGAAACATATGCCATGATGGCCCTTAATCGCTCACCAGGGACATACTTATGACAATATTTGACTAAAGTTCAGCCCTAAACTAAATATCATTAACACAAACATTCTGTTTGACCCGTACTGCTGACCAATTTACATGAGGATGGGTTGTAAATGTCATATGTATGGCATACACATGGTTTTTGATCTGTGACCTAGTTTCTGACCCCAGATGAACCACATTCAACCTTGATCTTGATTGTATTAAGATAACCATTATGTCCAAGTTTCATGAAGATTCAATGCATTCACAAGTGGTTGCTATGATTTGACCCTGTGACCTAAGTTTTGAACCCAGATGACCAATATGCAAACTCTATCTAGAATACACCAAGATAGCCATTCTGACCAAGTTTCATAAAAATCCAAAGACATATGCAACCTATATTGCATTCACAGGGGGGTTTCTATGATTTGACCCCATGACTTAGTTCTTTAGCCCAGATGATCCATATAACAATGTGGCCTTGAGTTATTAAGGCTGTCATTCTGACCAAGTTTCATGAAGATCCAATTAAAAATGCAATCTCTATTGCATACACAAGGTTTTTCAATGATTTTACCCCATGACAAAGTTTTCGACCCCAAATGACCCATACTTGAATTCGAAAATTCGAACGAAAAAAAGATAAATGCAAGCTTTATATTGCATACACATGTGAGTGACAAGGTTTTTCTTTGATTTGACCCCGTGACCCAGCTTTTGACCCCAGATGATCCTATTCGAACTCAAAAAAGATTTCATCAAGGCTGTCATTCTGACCAAGTTTCACCTAGATCCAATGAAAATAAGCAGATTCTATTGCATACACAAGGTCAAGTGTAGACAGACAGACGGAAGACTGACATCAGGCGATCACAATAAACCATGAGCATTTTAGCTGAAAAAACTTATGTCAACATCATTATCTAAAGAAGACTTCTACATCATAATCACTTAATACTTAATTGACCTTCTTTGACAGAAATTATGGACTATCGTGCTCTTGTAAAATAAACTCATTTGGGTAATTTAAGAACAAGAGGGCCATGATGGCACTATATCGCTCATCTGAGTTCTAATGCACTTGCTGCTAAGAGAGTCAATGGTTGCTTGAGAAGTTAGTGGTTGCTATAGAAACTCATTGGAAGCTTGGATTTTCTTATAACTCTATATAAAGTAAAGGGACCCCCTCACACACACAGGCGTGGTCAATTTTGATCCGATGGGCTTGATTTGAACAAACTAAATAGAGGAACATTAATTGTTGCCATAGCAACCAGAATTCTGTATGGAATGGAATTCTTTGAGCAACTTTGGTAGAGCTTCAGGCAAGGAACATCCCTGCCAAGTTTCATCAACATTGGTATTCAGAGGAAATGTCGACGGACGACGGACAATTATTCATCCGTTAAGCTCAACCTGGCACAAAATGCCAGGTGAGCTAGTAATTAAATCAAAACAGGAGATAGATTTCCACCCTGTTAGACTAGAAAAAATCAAACACTTTCAATCAATTTGAACACATGACAAACCTGATCATATATATTGAACTAAAGGTGGTCAATCAGATTTTGGCCATGTTACAGATTTGTTTGAAACTTAAACATCTGTGGCCGAGTGCATAATGAAGGCGTAGATTGCGCTGTCGTAAACGGTCTGCGCTGGCGTAACTAATCCTGTGGTACAACGGGATTTTAAGTCGAGTGCATAAAGCGAGCGTACGTCCGTTGTAGATACGCCCGGGTTACGACTGCATGAGATTTTATATGCATATGTTAAGATAATCTGTTTTAAATAATGGGAACATATCTAGAAATATAACACTTTTTTTACAAAAAGTATTTCTAAAATTTAAAATTGCCTGTTTTGTATGAATACGAGAATATCAACATGTCTAGGTACTTAACAATTTCTTAGATTTAAAATGAACTCTGAAATAGTTGCAACATGTAACTAAAAGTATTAGATCTAGCTCTTCACTATTCAAATGAAATATCTATTTTAATAGTCGTATAAAGAAAGATTAAACGTTTTGTAGTTGAACTATAACATATATTGCGTCTAGTTAACAAGGATTTCATAAGCGAAGTTGACAAAAGAAGGCCCCTATACGGATTTCGCTGTAATTTTATTTTAAGAGGGTATATGGGAAAGGGTATTTAGAAATCAGTTTCGGCAGTTGTTTGGCTTGGCAGTCGGTCTGTCTGTTTGTTTCACAACTATGTAAACTGTACTTGAGACTCGAACTTCTTCAAACGTTTTCTTTAGATCAAACCAATTACATGTAAATACATGTAATCAGTACAAACTGTAGTTGTTAAAAGTCTGAGTTGATTTGATTTGAAAGTGATTTTATCAAGGTCCGTCCAAAAGCTAAATTTTTAGCTTATGTTTTGGATGAGACCCCGGCGTGTCTCCCTTCATGCCTAGAAAGTAGAATTTTGAAGCCGAAAAGAGGAGAGATTTACCTGACTGCAATTTCCAGTCAGTTTTAGCCAAAGATTGAATTTGATTGATTGCCAAAATAGAATATTATTAGTTATACGGGTTTTTGCCGTGTACATCTGGGCATGTACCCTTTTTGTATTGTATGTCGCCCGAGCCGTAAGGCGAGGGTGACATACAATACAAACAGGGTACATGTCCAGATGTACACGGCAAAAACCTGTATAACGATTATATAATACCGCAATTTAAAATTATTGCGCTATTTCACAAGAATATGTATTTTCAATAATCTTAAAATGGAGCCGTATCGATCAAATATGTACACGGATCGATTAACCAATCGGAAAGCGAGCATTTTGGTAGCGGTATTATATAAAGGGATAGAATAAAGTGTGCCTAAAGATCTAGGTCAATCACACTTAGATCTCATTGGTCGCCGTGATTGGCCTACTATTTGGTAACCAATCAAATACAACCTTTGGCTATACTGGCTGGAAATTGCAGTCAGGTAAATTTCTCCTATTTTCTGGCTTCAAAATTTTATTTTTTAGGCATGACGGGAGACATGCCGGGGTCTCATCCAAATATCAAGCTAACATAAGTGCTCTTTTGGACGGACCTTGATAAAATTCTCATCAAATCAAATCAAAAATGTGCCTAAAGATATGTTACTTAAATTATAAAATAGAATGTAATTATGTATGCAATTTTAACCTTTTCACCTACTTTTAAATACCGAAATGTTAAAAGTCTGAGTATACGCTTTCCTTTCATAGATTGATTTATATGTCTCTCGAATTTAACCGTTGTACCCGGTGTGACCGTGTCCATAACCCTGAACTGATCTATAGATGTCTTGGCATCGCCTCGATCAGGTGAAGTTTTTTAATTACTTTAAGGCTTTCATGGAAGACAGATTTAAAGCCGAATGTTGCCTTACCCTCGAACCGAGCCGGATGCAACAGGAGTTCCGTATATCGACTTGATATCTTAAAATTTTGTTCTAAAACCGAGTAGTTCAAGAGATATCACTTGAAACGCTATATTACAGACAGACGAGCAAACAGATGGACACCCCAAGACAAAACCATATGTCTCCAACAGACTATTTCACCAAAAATATTGCCTTTACTGATATTTGACATGATAAAGTATATAAAAATTCAAGTACGCTTTATATAGTTACGTCTTCTCCATAGCAGTCGTGACTTTCGTGCTAAATTTACTACTTGACTTACGCTACGTCTCGTTTATGCACTCGGATTAAATTTTGCGACCGTACGAACTGTAGTTGTTCAAGGTCTTTCCTTTGATAGATTGATTTACATGTCTCTAGAATTAGCCGTTGAACCATGCGTCCATTACCCTGAACTGATATATAGATGTCTAAATATCGTCTCGATCAGGTGAAGTTTTTTCATTTCTCTTTAAGGATTTCATGAAAGACAGAACGGAAACGTTTGTTGCCTTGGCCTCGAACCGAGCTGGATTAAACATGAGTTCCGTATATCGACTTGATATCTTGAGATTTTGTTCAAAAACCTCCGAGTAGGTCAAGAGATATCACTGGAAACGCTATATTACAGACAGACGATGTTCAGACATCTATAGATGGACAACCATGACAAAACCATATGTCTCCAACAGACAGTTACACCCAAAACATTGCCTTTACTGATATTAGATATGATAATGTATATAAAAATTCAACTACGCTGTAGTTACGCCTACTCCATAGCAGTCGTGACTTTCGTGCTAGATTTACTACCTGACTTACGCTACGTCTCGTTTATGCACTCCGATTACATTTTGCGACCGTTATCTACGCTCTAGATAAGCTGGACGTAGGCCTACAACTGCTTTTAATAATGCACTCGGCCACTGATCAATCACACTCATTTATGTTCACTTAGCGCTTAAATCAAGTAAGATTTTCACTGTAGGTATTTTTAAAATTTGATTTTCTCTAGAATGAGAAAAAAAGAGTTATTTTATCATAAGTACAAATTTGATACACATACTTTGCCTAAGGAAAGATATAAATATAAAACCTATTGTATTATAGTTGTAAAATGTTTGCATTAAAAATTATATAATTATTTAGATGGAATTCATTAGAAATGCAAGTTTGAAAAAATATTATTACCTCCCTTTACCTATCTTGGTTGCGCACCCAAAATAGATTGGAAATAAATGAATTCAGAAGCTACACGAAGTTTTAAAACTTGCCTTTTGGTTCAGAATGTTAAAATATTTGTATATCTATCCGATGCAAATGTAAAAGTAGAAATTATATTGAAATAAAAAAGAAATAATCAACTTTTTAATTACTTTCAAATTAATAAAGTGGAGTAATAACAAAATTTTATAAAAGTAAATAAAATGTAAATTTCGAATAGGGATCTAACTCTTTGTAATGGGTCTTCTTGTTCCTTAGATAAATCTCTAACAGAATATACAAAAAGTAAAAATTGTCATCAAATGTTGCTTAAATGTGATTGACCACATTTAACGGTTAGCTAAAAACATTCACCAACGATAAAATACAACTTAATAGTTTACGCCATAAGGCAATATGACTCATTGAGCCCAATGTCGCTTTGCTGTTATCTACAAAGGCGTAAAACAGTTTTTTTTTTGCCTATTAAATACATATCCACCAGTTTTTTCAACAAGAATATTTGGTCAATTGTGCATTGATGTTTCTCGAAACCAGTTCATTCTTCACAAAACATTGTTATTTAGCTTTAAGTTAAAAAAAGCCTTTAAGTACTCCAAAAATCACTTCATTCACGGTCTTGTTGTTTTTACCTGAAATGAATAAAAAAAGCGACATAAGAAACTGTTAAAGATGCAACACTGAAATACAGAAATTTTATAGCAAAATCAATAAATTTATCTTGTAAGTATTATAGTATTGGTTAAAGTCCCATTACGCCGAAAAAAAATGTTTGTTTTAGGTTTCATGCCCCCCAAAAAAAATAGGGTAGGTAGGTAGGGATTTTTTTTTGGGGGGATTTGTTTATTCTCAAACAAACAAAATTCAACGTAGATTTTAATGAATTTATGCTAAAAAATATTAACACGCAAAAAATAGTCTAGGGTCGGGGCAAAAAAATAGGGTAGGTCGGGAAACCTGAAACAAACATGTTTTTTTTTTACGCCTTAGCAAGCTGGATGTAAAATTAAATGAAGTTCTTATGTTACCAAGAAGCGGCTGCTGTCTTACCAGCTAAAGTGACCCTTCTTTGCTTGAAAAACTTTTAAAAACCCGATTTCTGAATAGAAACAAACACTATTATAATATTAAGTTACCTTTAATTATTTGAATGTAATCTTTACTTTTTAAGAAACTGCTATTATCCCGCTACAGTCTAAATATCAGCTAAATGTCCTTTAGTTTCCTTGTTTGGCTATCCTCTTTCACAGCAGCTCTGACATCAATGGTCAACCAATTCTGTGGAAGAATATACAATCACTAATTAGATATGTCAATGTACATATATGATGCTCACTGGCAGTCACTGCCACAAAAGACAAAGGGGCAAGGCATGCTTGCATTTTTTAAAACATACAAAAAAAATGTAGTATAATGTATGTATAAAAATATAAATAAAAAATCAAATGTGTATAGCCCCTTTGATAAAAGAAACTCATAACGCAAAAAAAAAAATGTGTGTTTAGAGCAACAGTCCCAAAAATGTGATAGGGTAGGGACAAAGCTTCTTTTTTTTAAGTGAAAAGTGAAAAAATTCTATAGGTTGGAAAAGAACAATCTGTGTTTAGGGTAACGGTCCAAAAATGCTAGTTAGTCTACATGCATAACATAGGGAAGGGACACTTCACATTTTTTTACTTTGAAAAAAAAAAACTCTAGGGTCGGGGGTTTCGCCAGGTAGGGTCGGGTTACCCGAAACACTGATATTTTTTTTGACCTTATCGCAGCCAACTGTTTTATCTGTCCTCTATTTGTGTGATGTACAATAAAGTGGAAACTATTCCAACAAAATTTTATTGTTCTGTTTATCACAGGCACCCCTGTTTTGCATAATTAAAGTAACAGATACTCAGCTGAACCTATTTCAGTGACCCCTAGATCTACTTTCAAATCGTAATGATATTTAGTTGTATTATTGAACAAGAAGCTGTTTACCATATCTGAGATAATCTCATAAAATATGAAGTCATTTGCTACCTTTCAGATCTGAAAGTCAGTCACTATTTCTTAGACTGGTCATTTTTTCACTGTAGGTAGATCATTAGCCCAACTAATCTGCGCTAATCATTGTTGACCAAGACAGTGTTAAGTTGTTGATCTATCATCATGATCATGCTATGGCAACATTGATGATTGACACTGTTGTTGCTGGTTAGCAACTTAGCATTCTTTAGATCTACGAGGTTCGTTTTTATCAAGTATGGCGAAGTACACAAAAGTATTGTAAACTTTAGATTATTACCTGAACTATGATTACCAGAGATCTAGTTTCACTGCTGATTTTTTTGAAACTGCCAAAATATCAAATCACTCAACATTTGTTTACTCTGGATCAGTGACATCAAAGCTATAGGAAAGGTGGCACGTTCTATTTTATGACGTCAAAGCCCTATGACGAAAACGCTATGACGTCATTGTCATCTACACTTATTCTAAACGCTGTTGAGATTGGACATGGCATCGAGAAACAAGTTTGCAGGGAGAAATAATAGACTCTAGGATCAATGGGGATCAACAGAAGAACAATCAGCATAGAATTCTCCAAGTGGTTGTAAATTGTTGTTTTCTTCGGATAAGACAAATTATAAAGGTGAGTCAACGTTTCTTGGTCGATGCTAAATATTCACAAGATAAAACATCTGTTTTCGTTTACAACTTGGTGTCCGTTATTGTCATTAATTAGATCTACAGTACAGTACACGCCATTACCGTAGAAGGCTTGTCGGCCACTGCCCCATCATCATTTTCCGACCGCCTTATCAAAGTAAAAATAGATAATCACTTTAGCGCCATTTAATTTTTGAGAAGTCGGAACCAGATCTACATTCTCAATAGTTTTTGTGAAGATGACTGACGGTGTCTGTGGTCCCCTTTATGTCTGTAAAGACGACGGAGTACGAACTGTCTTATGTACGAGGGCATATCTACTATTCTGCCTTCTGGTGGTTACCTCCCTTTTGAATTGCTGGCGCCATTTGTAAACATTAAGGGTTTTCACGTACCTGGTAACAATAAATGCTATTATGACCCAAATGGTTTGTAACTAGGATTTTCATCATGATTATGATAGTTGCAAGTTTAGTCTTACTATTTACACTTTGAAGGTAGACCGATTTTACAGGTTGACATTTTACTGGCTAGAGTCCTACATTGTAGTTAGTCTCAATAATAAGACTACAAACGCAGACCCATTTTACATACGGACATTTTATAGTTACCTTCGCTCGGAGGCTGGATAGCGCCTAGTAAAAAAATATAACGATATTCACCAGCTGAGTACAATTATTTGGAGTAATATATATGCAAAGAAAAAGATGGTGTGTCTTGCATCTGTGCTACAGTTTAGCCTAATTAATTTGGTGTTTCAGTGTGACCCCTTTCACAGATCTGATATTTTATAACTGTCACACCTATAAAATATCAGCCTATAAATTTGGTTTGCCTTCGAAGTCGAAATAGTTAGACTAGCTACAGTTCTACAAAGTCAAAGGTGTGACAGTCAGATCTGTGAAAGGGGTCACACTGAAACGCCAAATGAATAAAGACTGACGGATGTGTCGTGCCTGCTGGGCTTTATGGCTGCAGTTGACCCCCCTCCCCAGCCTAGTCTGCAGATACAGTTTTGCTCGAGCTGGTACTTTTGTCCTCGTTAATAATAGACACAGTGACAGTGTATTCTCTTATCACATAAGTGAACATTTAGTATTTACATCTATCTATGTCTTATATTAAAGATTGTGTATTTGACATTGTTTTTGTTGCCACCTGAACACTTTGCAGTTGCAAGTTTGGAGAGATGGTGAAATATGATGCTGGAAATTGTACCATTTCATAGACACAGCTCAATTTGTTTCCTGTCTGGAGGGAACACCCCTCCCTGACCCACCCCGAGTCAGCCCCCCAGACATGTCTTCTCTGTATCTGCCAGTGCATACCCCAGTCATTTAACCTCACAAAATTGTAAATGATTTCACCTCCATGACCAGTCACCATGATGACAGAACACGTTGCATGCACTTCAAAACAGAACGTTTAGAAATTATTCAGTTAATGTTAAAAGACTTTGATGCGAATTTTCAAGCTTTTTAGAATGTTTTGAAGAATTGTATGATATACCGTAGATGTAATTAATAAATTGTTTCACTAATTAATTTTGCATATTTTATTATATTATGTTGTTGGTGTTCTATTATTTCTATATAAATATTTGCCGTCACATTTGATGCTAGCCACAGGGACCTGGCAGCTCCCATAGATACTTATACATTTGTATATTGAAACAAAAGATTAAACTTTTTTTTCACTATACACCTATATGCAGATTGTGTTAGAATTGGCAGTTTAACATTCAATCATTTATACAGTAAATTTGTATACTCAAAGCCTGAATTCTGATTGACCATCCCAACATTAAACACTGCTCTGTAACATGAAAAAGAAATATTCTTAGATGACCCACCAAGAAGATGTTGTGTACCAATTTCAGGGGAGAAAAATGTAAATAAGAAAGATATATCATATGTAAACAAGAGAAAATTGCTGTGTATACTCAGACCTTGTTTCTGTAACTATGTTATTTTAAGTTTTGTACTAAATTTTCAGGAAAGCATGCATCTTGTAGTGTCATCTCAACCATTTTCACATCCTGCTCTGCCTGACAACTGCTGCTCTGAAGCCAAATATTCTGCAGCTGCATGGAAAACACATTGGTATGTGAGTTAACTTGCTTAAAAACAATTGAAGACTTGTTTCTCTTTCATTTCGGAATTGATATAATGCATTATGTTACATGTGTAGCAAGTTTGATGGTGATTTTCAGAACAAAAATAAATATACATGGTCTTATTTGCAATGTTGTGTGGTCAAAGCCACCCCGGTCAATAATCCCAAAGTGGTCAATATATGGCCGATTGCTGGTAAAATGAATATTTTGTGATCACTTTTGGTTGTCTTAATATGAATAATGAATTAACAATTCAAATTGATAGCATTAAGAATAAAAAGTAAAGTTCAGCTAGATCTCCTGGTCAATACCTCCAAAGTGGTCAATATTATATATACATCAGTATTGGTTGTTTCATCTAGCCACTCTCTATGTGGTTAATTGAAAATTTTCTCCCATTGTGGTCAATACTCAGTCTGGTCAATTGAATATTTTGCGATATTTTTTTGTATGTTTTGATGCAAAAAATGACTTAATTCTCCAATGTGGTAAAATTTATAATTGATGAAATAAGGGTAATGTACAATTAAATTTACCCTTTGGAGGTAAATGTAACTCAATTTTGGCTGTTTTGTCTGTTCCCTCTATTGTTGTATATACTGGTCAATTGATGGTCAGTTGAATATTATTTTTAGTGTAATATCCACTTTTAAATTCAAATACAGACATAAGTACTTTCTTTGTTCCTAAATCTGTAAGCTAGCAAATTCCTTACTATTATTATTTTAAAAGTTGTATAGTATTTTCTTACGGTGTTGCTTATAAACATGAATACTCTGAGGAAATTTTCTATAACATTATTTGATAGAAAAATCTTGTTTTTCTGGAATGTCCACGTAATTTTTTTCTATGTAAACATAAAGTCCAGTGAAGGTGATGTACACTTGAAAGTTCATTGAAAGTGATATATATAATGTGTAAGTTGCAATGCTGAAAATGTTTTCTTTTTATTTTCAGTAAATTACAAGTGAATTGTTTGACAATGTAGCAGACATGGAGGGATTCTGTTTGCAGCTAATTTCAGAAAAAAACAACAATTGGTGTGTCTTTCCAGGTACCTAATCATCTTGTTTTATAAAAAAAAATTATGACCTATACGTGAGAATTTTACTCACAACAAATAAAAGTAGTGACTTTTAGAGGTAACGTTCGGCAGAACTTATGCCATGGTGGTTTGTCTGATGACTTGTCCGTACATCTGTTCGTAAACTTTTCCTTTGTAACACTGTACAGGTCAAAATTTTCAAATTTGACTGTCATGAAACTCTCAGAAGGTTGCCTCCAATATGTAGGGGGTCAGTGGGTCAAAAGTCAAGGTCACAATGACCTCTGTTAGCTTTTCCTTGATAGCACTTTGCATGTAACAATTTTCATTCAGCTTTCATCAGACTTGCTCAGAATATTGCCTGCAACATGTAGATGATCCCTTTCTTTTTTTGGGTGAGTTGGTCAAGGTCACGGTCAATATTTTGAAAAAGCTTGAAAAAATTGCTACTCATACCCTGTGTCATGCACAACACCATGTTCGAATGTGGGACATCTTGGGTCAGAAACTAGGTCACAAGGTCAAATCATAGAAAAACCTTGTGTATGCAATAGAGGTTGCATCTTTAGCTCACCTGAGCTGGCTCAGGGTGAGCTATTAGGATCGATGAATGTCCGTTGTCCGTCCCCACTTAGTTCGTTAACACTCTATTGGTCACGTTTTTGCGTCAATTGTCATGAAACTTGGTCAGGATGTTTGTCCCAGTAATTACTCAGACGAGTTCAAATATGGGTCATCTCGGATGAAAAACTGGGTCACATGACCTAAAAATAGAAAAATCTTGTTAAGGCTATAGAGGCTACTGTTTCAGTCCAAATATACTGGCAATTTGTCAAAAAGGTTGTTTGGTTGATTTCTAGCTCAAGTTTTAATATGGGTCACCTGGGGTCAAAAACTAGGTCACACAGCCCAAATATGGAAAAACCTTGTTAACACTCTAGAGGTAACATTTTCAGCCCAAATATCCTGGAAATTTGTCAGAAAGGTTGTTAAGATGATTTCTAGCTCAAGTTCGAATATGGGTCATCTGGGGTCAAAAACTAGGTCACACAGCGTGAATATGGAGAAACCTTGTTAACACTCTAGATGTGACATTTGCAGCCCAGATATCCTTGAAATTTGTCAGAAAGGTTGTTCCGATGATTTCTAGCTCAAGTTTCAATATGGGTCACCTGGGGTCAAAAACTAGGTCACACAGCCCAAATATGGAAAAACCTTGTTAACACTCTAGAGGTAACATTTTCAGCCCAAATATCCTGGAAATTTGTTGGAAAGGTTGTTAAGATGATTTCTAGCTCAAGTTCGAATATGGGTCATCTGGGGTCAAAAACTAGGTCACACAGCGTGAATATGGAGAAACCTTGTTAACACTCTAGATGTGACATTTGCAGCCCAGATATCCTTGAAATTTGTCAGAAAGGTTGTTTCGATGATTTCTAGCTCAAGTTTCAATATGGGTCACCTGGGGTCAAAAACTAGGTCACACAGCCCAAATATGGAAAAACCTTGTTAACACTCTAGAGGTAACATTTTCAGCCCAAATATCCTGGAAATTTGTTGGAAAGGTTGTTTTGATGATTTCTAGCCCAAGTTTCAATATGGGTCATCTGGGGTCAAAAAATAGCTCAAATATGGAAAAGCCTTGTTAATATTCTAGAGGTAACATTTTTAGCCCAAATATCCTGGAAATTTGTCAGATAGGTTGTTAAGATGATTTCTAGCTCAATTTCGAATATGGGTCATCTGGGGTCAAAAACTAGGTTGCACAGCCCAAATGTGGAAAAACCTTGTCAACACAGTAGAGGTAACAATTTTCAGCCCAAATATCCTTGAAATTTGTCAGAAAGGTTGTTTTGATGATTTCTAGCAACTTTGTTAAAAGCAGTTGTACTCTGGTGAGCGATAAAGGGCCATCATGGCCCTCTTGTTCATTGTATCTTCATGGAACTTTGTTAGTATGATTGTCTTGATGAAATGTAGGTGGAGTATGAATATGGGTACTCTGAATTCAATAACTAGGTCACCCGGTTGAAAACCTTGTGTATGCCATACAGGTGACATTTGCAACCAAATCATCATGTAAATCGATCAAAAGTTATGCCTTGTCAAGGTCAAACAGAATGTTTGTGTTTATGATATAAAGTTTAGAGTTGGAAGTTTGGTCACATATTGTCATAAGTCGCAGACCCACGTGAGCGATAAAGAGCCATCTTCAGGCCCCCTTGTTTCATAGAAATAGAAAAGAAGAAAGAAACAAGTCCAGCCTTGAACAACTACACATATTCCTTCACTTATTAGCTCACGTGGCACAAAACTCCAGAGTGAGCTATTAGGATCGTTCACTGTCTGGCATGGCCCTCTTGTAAATTATCTCTCTTAGTTAAATTGTCTCTTCTGTTAAATATTTCATGTAAAGATTTTGCTTCCATTTTTATTCTAGCTGAAATAGCTCATATAGTGTCTGCAGAAGATGAGTCTAACTTCACTTACTATAATATAAGCACATGGGTCACATTTGACCAGCAATCATCAGGAAAAATTTAAAAATAATTATCTTCATGATATCAATGCCAATTTTGAATGTGGGTCATAATGGTCGCTATTATCACTTCTTCTGTCATCTGATTTGGTGCTTCTTTAGTCAAATCATTAATAGGTTGAACATTTTTCTCTCAAAACAGTAACAGTAACTGGTTCTAAAGTAAAACAGTACTTCATAGAATTGAATGTTGACCAAATAAGATACAGCATGCTCTGATGAGCAACATATTGCCAACTGAGTCTCATGTTATCATAGCATGTATTGTTCAACTTTCTTTCTACATACATTCTCTTATTACCACATATTACTTTTTTTCATTTCAGGAGCCATTGTCATATCGTGGGAGTGAAGAAAGTTCCTAAATATTGTTTAGAAAGACAGTCGTGTTTTAGAAGTTAGCAGCAAAATTAACTGAAACTTAAGCTTGTCAATAATTTAACGTACAACAAAAGTGTGAAAAAATACATTTCAGAATTAAGAGGCAGATGCAAGAATGATATGTTTTAATTAAGTATCTAGTTAGGTATGCTTTGTATGAACTTTAATCTTTGAAATGCCAATACTACAATAAGTCTGTTTACAAAATTTAATTACTGTAATATTAACGTATAACTTACTAACAGTCTTTAGGAATATTTGAGACCATTAAAAACCGTATATACAGTCGCAAATATCGAAATTACAAAACAGTTATTCCTATATTTTATACTTAGATTTTTGCTATAACTTTGCCAAATCTTAAGATGTCTTTATCAAACTTTCAAAATTGATTGCTTATGTCAAAAAGGTTGTGATGCCGCCAATTTTGTAGGTCAAGGTCATATTTAACAGAGTAATGCCCCTTTTAGTACTTAGATTTTGTCACAAAAAAACTTCATGTTGGCTATAACTTTGCCATTTCTTAAGATTTCTTCATCAAACTTTCAAATTGTATTGCTTATGTCAAAGGGTTGTGATGCCGCAAAATTTTGTTGGTCAAGGCCATATTTGACAGAGTGATGCCCCTTTTTGTACTTAGATTTTGTCAAAGAATTATTGGTTATTCTGACAAAGTGTAAGAGGGCGACACAAGTGTTCTACTGAACATCCATCTAGCCTACACCTACAGACCATAATATATCTTGCTTAACTGGGTTGAAACGAACATGAAAGAGCGTCTACGGCCGACCCCAGTATTTTTATTGAAGAAATAGAGGGTTAGGCTTGTCCCTTTTAGGCTAGCCCTACCTACAAAACAAATTTAACTAATTAGTGGTATTAAATTTTTTATAAATTGTAAAGCATTTGATTGGATTATACATGAGGGCAAAATGTAAGTGAACGAAATGTAGTGTGTGTTATAGTATAGAATAAAAAACATTAAAAATGACAACTTTGTTGGGCAATTGTTGTTTGTTGAATGTATCTAAATTTTGAGTTTGCTTGATTAGGTGTGTTTTACTTAAATGTTTCAAACTAATATAATTATCAACTGGTGTCTAGTGGGCAAGGTATATGAAGAGGTTTAGTCTGTCTGTAACTCTCAATATACGTTAGAAGTGCCATAATTGACAGCATAATGGGAAAAGCCTCGTCTTTTCAGGCAATGGCAATTTGAGAATGTGAGTGTTTGGCAGACAAGGCTCTGCAATCCTTAGTGCCTGTCGTCACATTATATTTGTGACACAGTGCCTTGGGTGTGCTGTGGGTCTTATGTCAGACACTCGCATTTCCAAATTCATTGACAACCACGTGGAGTGTACAGACAATTTTAGAACAGCACATCCGTTGGTCACATTGAGCAGATAATACACTGCATCAATAGTCCAACTGCTTTATGTAGCATACAATTTTGCAGTTGATGAACCAGATCCCTTACACAAGAAATAAGTAACTGCATTTACTTCTTAAAGTCATTGTCTGTCTGCAGTTTGTACCATGCATACTCTGCATGCCTGAAGCAAAATATGTACAACCATAAAGAACAGGTATTCTGTAATTGCAGGTCTGAAGACTATACCATGCATAGTCTGCACGTCTGCAGACTATACCATGCATACTCTGCATGTCTGCAGACTATACCATGCATAGTCTGCAGGTCTGCAGACTATACCATGCATAGTCTGCAGGTCTGCAGACTATACCATGCATAGTATGTAGGGCTGCAGACTATACCATGCATACTCTGTAGGGCTGCAGACTATACCATGCATACTCTGCATGTCTGCAGACTATACCATGCATAGTCTGCAGGTCTGCAGACTATACCATGCATAGTATGTAGGGCTGCAGACTATACCATGCATAGTCTGCATGCCTGCAGCAAAGTATATGCACACAGCTGCAGTTAATAAAGTGCATCATTGTGTATCTTGCATCAAAATGTTCAGCTGTTTGACATGTTAAACGGGTAGACAATGTGAAGACATTCGCAGCTCTTGTTTACTAAAACAAGACATTTTACACTTGTGTTGCAAGCTGCAGCATAACAAAAATATAGAGCACACCTCTTCCATACCTGCAGTCAATGAATACTGACTTAATACAATCACCATACAACAACTATTGAATCTTACTTAAAAGGAAGTTATGTAAGGTCTGCTTTCACTTTGTTTAAACATTGTTCCAAAGATAAGGTGCATAAAACTGCAAAACAACAACTTTAACCACGGGTTTCGTCTATTTTTCTTAATTACAAGATTTTTCTCAAAAAAAAAAATAGCGTGTTTTAAATGAATGCAAGTACTACCATTTGCAAAAATGTATGCCTTATATGCTAGCCGTACGGAATTGCCGTACGGCAATGGGTCTAGCCGTACGGTACCAAACGGCTAGACACTGCCTAATATAAATAATAAATACAATTATGTGTGTACGAAATAATGATCTATCTATCTATTGCTGAAAGCGGCAATTAGAAGAGCATGTTGTATTTCTTTATTTAAAAGAAAGCAATAATTTACAAATACCAGTTCCGAGTTTCGTGTTCACTGCAAAACATGGCATCCATGGAAGTCCCAGTTTAGATGGTTCACCTTTAACTGAACAGCTGAATAGAAAGTTAATTGCACTGGCCCAAGTCAACACTTTGACAATATCAATAAGGTTTGACAGAAGAACTTTCACTCCACCAAATTATTTTGTCCAAATTTCCAAGGTTCACATTCATTAGAAGCCGTAAACGATATCAAACAATAAGGAAACATAAGGTTTGACAGAAGAACTTCCCACTCCACCAGATTATCTTTTTCCAAAATACCATCGCCATATAGTTGACTTGCTCCGTAAAAAACGTCCTTTTTTATCACGATAAATCTTCGCGAAAACAAATTACTTTCGATTCGCCCTTGTCACTTCCGGTTTGATTTGTTATATTTTTTTCAATATAATTTGATTATTCAAGCAAAAGAAAGTAGTAAAATTCAATAGAAGGAAAGAAATAAGGAAATAGATGAAATATCATTTCGTAGATAAAAAATAAATCACATGTAAGAAAATCTCTGGAATATACGGAAGTTTACCGACATTTACCGCTCTTCGAAATTATGGCGGCAATTTTTACAGTCGCCTACCTTAAGCTGACAACAACTTAAACAGATATGTGTTGCTCAACCTGATGAAAAGTCATTACATGTAGTAGTAAGTAATTTGATGATGATGGCAAGTATATTGCATGAAAATAGATATAAGCATTTTTCATATTTCTAGATTTGCAAAATTGAGGATTACCCGTAGGATTTCTATGGCTGAAGAGATGAAAAGACACAAGTTATACTAACTCTACCGTTCCAGATAATCAAACATGTATTGTTTCAGTTATAGCTGAGATTATTTTTTTTTTGAAAATGACCTTGCATTTAATTTGTTGCATGTACTTAGTACATGTCATCATTTACCTTAGTTTAGCGGTATGTAAATACTCAATGTTAAAAAAAATATTACTCACTTTCCAGTGCATCATCTTATAAAACATTATTTCTTTAATCTTTATTAATTGCACTCAACATTCTAAACGTGTTTTCTATTCAAAGTTAACTTCGTCATTTTATATCGTGAAATTTTTAAATGTCGTTGCCTGAAGACAGAAAATCTCATGAAAGTGCCTTTCGACCCTTGTAATGAATACATTGCAAAATGTTTCTTCTGTAAAGTACGTACTTCCTGGTCATGACATGTGCACTGTCCTGCATAAACCAGTTTGGGTATCTGCTTTTTCCATTCGGTTTCAAGCGCCGTATGTAAAGTTCGTCGAAATTATCTCAGATTAGTAATATACCTGAGATAGCATCCGAGGAACATTTCACACGAAGACGTACCTTGCTTTTTATGAGCAAAGATATTGCTTTCCGAATACTCAAACCAGAGAGAATCTAATATATCATTAATTTATTCCAAGTCAGATACATGTTTTTTTAAATGTACGGGTTTCCATTCATAGCTCACAATCAAACTATTTCAGTTTTATACGGTACATTTTGTCATTTCCATCGAATATAATAACGTTTGTAAATTCATCATGATTTGTAGTGCATACGACAATGAAACTCTTTAATATGATTTACCGTTCTCCTGTATGACATACATCACTATCCCACAAGTTGGAAGAACCTAAGCTGTATAAAAAGTAACACTCTTCGAAGCATTTATTGTTTTTACGTAGATAAGTTTTCCTATTACATTTCGTGGTGTAAACTATTTGCGATTTTGGGAATCCAAAATATTGGCGGTGTCACAAATTGGAGCATTTTTCTCAAACCGCCAATTCAAATCACCAACTTAAGAACCTAACCAATATTGATTGTGTCTATGTATTAGCACCTACCCATTACCCAAATGATTGTGTCAAAATTATAACCCGAACATTCCAAAAAGACGTATTTAAGAAAGATGCAAGATGCCGCCGATTATAACCAATCAAGTTGATGAATAATTATAGAATCAAAGAGTTGAATTACTGATCGAATGTAATAGTAAACGATTAAGGATTTAATATTAACAGTAATGGAACGATTTGGAATTTGGTTATACTAAGTTAATTAATTAGCTGCTCCCCTACTTTCAGATAATCTCTACGTATAGCAATGATGGTAAAACGGACATAACATACTTCAGTGTGACACAAAGGGCGACTATTGGCGGTAGTGGCGCTGCAAGCTTGTCCGGAAATATAGCATAAGTGAATCCACCGCCCAATATAGTCAAAGTGCACTAGCGAGTTTTTCTTTTCTCGACGTGCTAAGAAATTAAGAAACATAAGAGGGCTTGTATGAATTGACCTGTCACATGTTTTAATGAAATATATAGAGATTTCTGTATGTTTTATCTGGTACTGAAAATTTTTCCTATATATATCTATAAAACTTTATAAATCTATAGTCTCTAATAACCTATAAATAAGTATTTTGTCTTGTTAATAATTGAAACAATTACATCAAATTGTCATATGTTGAAACATGTACATGTAATAACTATGAACAGTGTTGCTGCTTCTTGCTAAGATTTCTTTTTGCTTTGTTTAAGTAATTAATTCTAAACCAAATGAAAAACAATTAGCTTAGCTTTATTTGTTCTAATCAAGATTTGGCAACAAATATCTACTGGGTGGGTTTGAAGCAGTTTTTGTTAAATCGATGAAGTGCGTCATCATCATATTTCAAAGGTAAAGACGATATAACATCTGTATGATTTTCTTGATTACTTATGACTTCCAAAGAACTTGATAAAAGGAATTATGATTTTCATTCCTTCCAGGGTCCCCAAAACACATCACGAAATGCAGGTTCGGTAAGCAGGTCTTGTTCCAAGTCAAGAATAGGGACAATTCCACTTTGATAGTTTATGAGTCTTTGACGTTTTTTGTTCACAATCTATGCCAACTCGTTTGATAAGTTAGAAGCTTCCGTATGATCTGTTTCTATATTGTGCAATTGTGCGTTCACAGGTCTATGAATTTGGTTTAATACTGGAAGTGATTCTGAAATATAGTGTAAATGTTGTTTACTTAGTGCACTACACAGTAATGAGTTGTGATATTTTATGCTTGATATGCACGAAATTCACGGTCTAAACAAGTATGACTTGCAAAATACCACAGGGTTACGAAACATCTTACAGTCAAATTGACAGTACAGTGAATTTTGAAAGTAGTAGCTTCGATGTACATGTATACGTTATATATCTGAACACGCTAAATTTTTGCATTTTTATAAATAATCTGCACTGGTTAATTTGCAGTTTAGTGTTGTATTTCAGGTTTTGAAGTGGATGTTTACAGACGATGTCTCCTTTTCACAACGCTCCTTTCTTGAAGTTCAATACAATCGCATGTAATAGGGTGCATGTAAACATATATTAGGCGGTCGTGTTTTGGCACCATGGCTCGCCATCGATTGGTTTTAAACGCCCCTAACATTTGCATTTCGGGGTTGTTTTTTTCGAAAATAGGTACATTTTTACAATTCAATTATCGGTGAAAAACATAACTTCAAGGAAATTTCCTCACCACTCGGTTAATCAGAAATGATAGAAGTCACAACTCCGCCCTAGTATTGTTCTTTATATGGATTCTGGAAGTTTGGCTACGATGCGAAGCTGCAAAATACCTTTACAATGTTACACATGCTTTATCGAATAATTTAAAGAGACGCAGCGACAGAGAGCAGTTGGCGCAAAAGATGACACATTGCACAATATATTTCATCCTATGGATGAGCTTTATTATCAGTTTCATTCTTGTTTCCAAAAGTTCCATGCCACTTCCACGGGTAATCAAGACAAGTGTTTGTTTGACAAAAAATGCGAACAGTTCATGTATGTAAGTCGCAAACTCCTGTGGTATTTATTTAATATTGTTATTCATAGATTTTTAGCACAATTGAGAAAGTCCCCGGTTTTCAATGCAATAACGATGTAATTTTATGTTCAAGTTTACGTTTCAGTTTAAGTTAGAAAGGTCTATTAATGAGAAAGATTAATTAATGAACGTATCAACTAACGTATTACACTAATGAATAGGACGTATAACAGCGAAGAATTTACTAACACGTTTTGCTGTTGGATAACATTCAGATAGTATGGTATACACAAAGAGTCGTTCATGTTCATATATGTCTGTATTTACGCACAGTTATGGAAACTTACAAGGGTATGGTATACCCGTCGGAGCAGTTTAAGTCCGAGACGTTTTAACTGCCATATTATTTACCATACATTATATCTTTTACCTTTCTCCGCCGAAAGGTACAATGCCCGGAGTGGTAAAGTAATTATAATACTTCCAGACGATGACTTTCATGGAAAA
>JAFMSR010000030.1:583928-666322 GCA_022818135.1 Saxidomus purpurata
TCACTTGATTTATTCTGTTTTGCAAGACAGATGGAATATATTTGCCGAAGCACTTACCAATTCTTACCAAAGGCATTTAGTTCGGCATACTTTATCAAATATAATCGTTGTCAGATGTAAATCATATTTGTATCTGCCTAACATGTCCGACTACATCATCTCGATGTTGATTGGCTGCACGGTTAGTGTGCTTATTTGATTGGCTGCACGGTTATACCCGGTTCTGCACGATACACGTTTTATTCATAGTTCTGATTGGCTACACGGTTAATCGAGTGGAACCGTGAAGCGTGTAGCGTTCGTGTTGCACGCGAAAGAAACCGTGTGCACGGGGAACCCACACGCAGGCGCCACTGTATCAACATCCTCAACAGGCACTTTTTAAATATAGTTTAAGATTGGTGTGTAAACTATGAAAACCTGACAGTACATTAAGCACACTGAGTTACTGTCTTGACTTTTTGTAAATATATGTTGAACTTGTTGCTGAGGAAAAATAAATGTATGAAAACAAATGGTATTGGCTTTCTTCAACAGAATAGTTAATGTATGAAAGGGAGATAAAAACTTACTGAACTTGATCCCAAAACTTAGACTATTTACCCTGGTAACATAGAGCAATTTGAACACGGGAATATTTTAATGCACTCGGCCCTTGAACCCTAAGTGTAAAAGACTTCTGACCGGTCTTTTAAATGGTCTGTGGTGTCGGTCATCCTGATAAATAAATTGAAAACCCACGAACTAAGTCAGTTCGGAGGATCATTTGAAACCAAGATTTCCCGGAAAAGGAGGTTTATCACAGTAAATTATGGTAACAAATTAGGTGTCTGTACATTTGTTAGTTATAAAATGAGGGCACATGAATTGAACATACTTAGCCTGTTTTGTTTTTGTAGTAAGACATGTAATCTTACTATTAAAGTAAGCCTTATTACATACTAAGCAAACAAATTATGTTGTCGAGCTGCATTGTCAATATGTAAGTAAAAACAAATGCATAAACAAAAGTAAATATAAATCCTTAATTTTGAAAATTTGAAATATAACTCTCAGAAAGGAAGAGGCTGACATTACAGAAGTAAATATCAATTTTCACTCTGAGACCATACACTTATGTTCAACAGTAATAGTGAAACAAAGGTAACTAATAAAGATCTGCTATTCAATGCTGTTTTGTGCTCTTTTTAATATATAAGTATTTTCAATTCTTATACATGTACTCATCTGTAAGCGACAGTATGTTTTTGTATGAGAATAAATGCATTCAGTTTACAAAGAAATAGAAGTATATATGACATAAATAGGATATTGTGTGAGCCAATATATTATGTATCTTAATGCAAAGTTCAAAATTGCAAGATATCATACCCGTGGCATTCAATTGTTATAGAGGTTTGTTACCAAAAGCATTGCTGGAGTATTTGAAACACACACTTGCAGAACATAAACATAGATACTTGATGCACATTTTCGTGTATCTTGCATCTACAGCTTGGCATTCAGCTGTATTCTGAAATGTTATTGTACACTCTGCTACTTTCCAAGTGCACTGACTTTCATCTACCAAGTTAATTATCTGTGTCCTTGTAAAAGAAAAAAGATATAAAACTAAATAAATGTTCCTCGTGGATAGCAGAATATGTGACCATGTAGCAAGTATTGAGAAACAAGTTGTGGCAAAAACTAGTTAGAATTCAAAAGCAGATCTGAATCATAAATTCACTTTATCATCTGTGATATTTAAATTAAAAATCAAAAAGGACATATACATGTATTAGCTCTGTCTGGTCCTCCAGCACATACTGCAAACACTTGGCATTTCCTTGGTGTCTTAACCCATATTAACCTAACATGTTGGGACTAATGGGGATAATCCACCAATTGTAAGTAGTTGTATTCAGCATCTAGTCTACATGGTGGACTGCCTAAAACTAAGGAAAATTCTATAAAGATGAAGTAATGTCACAATTAAAATAATAAGTGACTGTGAACTAAGTTTGATAATAATTCATGAATGAAAGTGCATGGAACAATAAAGACCAGTTCATAAACCAGATTTCATGACAGGTTATTGTACTAGACCTACATATGGTTTATCTACCAGGTAAAACCGTTCTTCTTATTGTTATTGAGAGTGGACATTCAGCAAGACCTTTTCCCCAGGTATTTAATGAAATATATGTACAGTATATTTCAATTTATGTGATCAACATTACTTGGTTGCTAGGTGGTACAACCACATCCAACATCAACATTATCTATATAAATGCGTATCTAACATTTCGATCCATTTTAAAAACAAAATTATTTAGCACTTTGACCATCACGAAAATACACTGTAATGACGTAATCGGTACTCCGCAAATTAAATCAATAGCTTGTGATAGGTTTTCTACTACGAAATAAGACGCCTTGATGATTACTACATGTAAAACAGTGATTACAAATAACGACCTATAATTCTTTGAAAGTTTACAGATCAGTTTTTAAGCAAAAGTATCCAAATTCAAGTGAAAAAGGCGTTTTTGATCTTCCGCTTTCTCGATAACGACTTCAACGTCCAGAAGCCCCAGAATTGCATTGAATGCCAAATATGAAGGAAAAGTGAAACACCAATATATGAAACATTTTATAAACCTTATTACTTTTAGTGGAAAGAAAACCAAATTTATTAAACATCTTGAATCAGAATTGATTTACATGCATGCATGATATACACCTTGGTTCTCTCTGTAACCTAATAACTCTACAGTTAGGTACAACCAACTAAGTTTTTTTTTAAAGTTTCTTAGAGGAAATTGTGCAACAAATGACAATGTTACATAATTGAAAGACATTGGTTCCAAACTGATCCGCGTGAACTTTATGTCCTTCTGAGATTTGAAAGTTAACATCTGAGGTTTCAAAACTTTTGTAAAGTGAAGAAAGATACTATGAAAAAAAGAAAGATAAAATGTATACCATGAGTAATAAACATTCTGTCACTAATGTGCTCCAGCTACATATCAAACTTACTTATGCTCTTTTAAAACAAGTTGCGTCAAACTTGCTGAAAATTTACTCTAATGGAATGCAATCCAGATTTTTATAGCTGAGCATTTACAATGTAGCTATCAATAATGACATAAAACATATATCGTAAAATGCCATATTTTAGCACAATACACTCAACAACTTTTCTTAGTATACACCTCAAGTATGTGTCATATCAAAATCATTTTAAAAGTTATGGTCATGAAAATTTGCCAACAAATTATTATATTCATTCTCCCAATACTCGATATAAAGTTGATGAGCATAAATGGTGACTTCATTGTCTCAGAGAGTTTACATCACCACACCCCTAAATTCACAAAACTGTAAATTATGGCTATTCTTAATTTCTGCTAAATTATATAGAACAGTAAAGATTTTGTTAAAAAACGGTTTCTGGTACCAATTTCAAATATCCCGCTTTGATAAAAATATTATCTCATCGCTTAATTTATTGACGGAGCTTATAAGAATTACCTTCCCATGCATTTATCCAACAAACCTCGTCAATTGTATCAATTGGTTCAATACAGTTCTGTGTTTTCTCCAACGTGATGTTCACACCACAAACTGACAATTAGCGATTCATGAAAAGTGCCAATTACCAATTCTTGAAGACGAGTACGTCCAAGTTGACAAATGAGTTGAAGAAAACATAAGTGTGCTCATTTTCCATCAACTCTTCATCCGATCGAAATGATATTGGGCATAATAATCAGGCAAAAGTCTCAAATTTGCTTTTTACACTCTACATCTGCACAAGAACATCCTCGTAAAGAATTTAAATAATCAAACATTACAACATGTCTGCTTATTTTATTTAAGTGAATCATAAATGGTTGTATGTGTAACACGCAGATTGTTGAAAGTCTGTTAATTTTACGTTTTTGTGAATTTTAAATAGTTGGGTTACTGTGTTTACAGCGCTGCGGACCAATGAGTTTGGTACCTATCTTTATAACTCTGATGGAATATAAATATTAATCTTTGATCTTATGACTTTGCAATATTCATCAAAATATCTTGAAAATTGAAGAAACTACAAAATTTCTTTTAGTTGTATACTTAGAAAAGTGGTTGAGTGTATCTTGTTATTATATCCTTTATTACTAATTGATGTTCATACATATTGGGGATGTGGCTATAATTGATAATTGCCATGTAGGATGAATGAAATTTTGTAAACGATATGCTGTGACCAATTTTTGAAAAAACTTTTTGAAGTTTGATTTTCTGTTTAATATATATATATATATAGAGAGAGTATAAAACTCTTCATATGTGGAAAATATTTCGAAATTTGTATTCAAATCTTTCAAGGGTACATTAACATTTTTAAAAGAAAGGGAGAATGTAGTGTTCGTACCAAGTCCCTGTGGTTTACATCAGATCATTATAATACATTGTTGGACATTATATTGTGAAGTATAGCATTAGCTCTTAGACAGTATAGACATATGTAAAACATAATTAACCTTAGATGATGTTGTTAAGTTGTTGGAATCCTTTTATAATGAATACATTTAATGGTGACTAGAAACGCTATAGTGCTGCTAGTTTCCAAATGTTTGACCAACAAAGTTTACAATGATGCATCAATCTATTTCTTGTGCCCAGCCGCTCCAACTCGTGATTTACCACATGAGGAGAAAGATGTCTCGTTTGAGTTATCAAAATCGATTTAAGACTATTTGGCATATATTGTCAAGAAGCCATTTCATAAAAGGTTGTTCTTCAAAATAATTGAAGAGACATTTTGGTCTATTCAATTTCATAGATGTGTAGGAATTGTTTTTTCCCCATATTTTATATAACATTTGAGTGACACCTAATGAGATGTTCTTTACTTTAATTCCTCTTACGAAATTACAAAGCTTTGATTCCTATACAAATGTGTATGTATATATACACTAAATACATATATACAGACCATGTACGGATACTCAGACTAATAGATTGATGACAATATGTGTTACATTGTACTTGGCCAGAAATGTACGCTGCTGTTTGTTCCAGTTGTTTCATATTTTTAATCCAACAGTCTGCAATAATTAACATGTAAATTTAAAGTTTGAATTAGTGCTTACTAAAATAAAAATGATCACTATTTCGGGCCGTGCGCACAATTTTGACAGCTTAATCCTAAGAAACTTATACATATAGACGGGGATGCACTTCAGAAAGGGCAGACCACAAAGTACTAACTATAACCGCTTTAGATATCTCGGTATCATATTGTATGAAAAGGGTGATTTCAATGCGAACTGTGAAGCGTTATCAAAGGTAACAGGAAGAGCGCTTGTAAGTTTAATAAATATAATACACCATCTCAAAGTTTTCGGTTCCCACGCGTAAGTAAAACTGTTTAATTGCTAAGTCGTTCCTATTTTGTATTATCGAGCATCAGTTTGGGGGGCCCAACAGTTTCAGTCGATAGACAGTGTTTAAAACAGGGCCATATTACCTATGTGTACCAATATTGGCATTTTATTGCGATTCTGGATGGTTACCGAGTATCTACAGGCGGTGAGGCTGCATTCTGCTGTATTGGAAACGGGTCAACAAGATGGACAATGAGAGACTAACAAAGAGAGATTTTAAACATGACTTTACACTGTGTCACAATAATTGGTTTAGCGATCATAAAGAAATCATGAACATATTGGGTCTTGATAATTATTTCAACTCACAGACTACAGTTAATTTGTCAGATATCAATGTGCGCTTTCATAAGTATGATTCTTCAAAGTTGGTCCAAAATATTCCAGGTGTTGCAAAGTTAAGAATATAACGAACTTTTAAAAGTGTCCCTAAATGTGAAGATTATGTATAATATCAAATCTAAAGAAATATGAACGTTCATTGCTGCGTCAATTCAGATTTGGAATACTACCTTGAAGAATAGAAACAGGACGATTTGTAGGTCAATCAGTAGATCAAAGACTCTGTCGATTTTCTACGATGAACGTTGTCGTGGACCAGATACATTTTATGCTAGTATGTGAACTGTATAATCAGATACGTATTGACGTCCTAGGGGCGGTATCTCTTGATAATAGTTTTGCTTTGTAACAGGTATTTTGTATGTCATTTCTGGATTTCTTTTATAGCTAACAATTCTTTCAGATGTAAAGTTCCTCTTTATGTTTTCATTCCAGTCTAGTAATGCTAAGTCAATCCGTACTTTGTAAGACAGTGGAATAACATCATAAAGTTCTCTTGTCTACAAACTGCAGTAATAGATCATTGCTGAAAGACATATGAGTTTCCATACAGTATTTATACTTTCCTGCTACTTTATAAACTGGCAATCCTTTTAAAAAATCAGTTAGAATTTCAACAGCTCTGTCACTATTCAACTGGAATTTGTGGAGGTTAGCTATTGTCACTTTCCATGACTGTTTTAATATTATGATATTTTCTTAAATCCATCATATAAAAGACAGTGTAAGACCAGCTATGTTAAACACAGTGACATGAGGCACAAAATGAAAATTTTGTGGATTGTTGCAGGCCTGTTTCTATCAGCAAATCAATTTGCGTCACTTATCAACAAGGTTGAGATAATATAGGCAATTAGGGAGGACTGTCAAAACAATACACATTCATGGCATCAATTTCACTGATAAACTTGGGGCACTTATAACAGGCATTAATTTTGTTACCTTGAAAAATAAGCATCAGAAAATAATGCATGTGGTGAGAAAAAGAAAAAGAGGTATTTAACTATCATGACAAAAGACCAAAGGATTTGGTAGTATACTGGTTATGGGTCAGATAATAAGTTTGTTCATTTGATAAATTAGTATTATTATAAATCAGTTTCATAACAAAAATGTGATTACAGCTAGTGATACACTTTTACAGTGAATTTACGTCTGCTACAGCATGCCTTGTAGATGATTAACAAAACCAGGCGCTAGTAATGTTTACAATCCTCTCTATCTGGGGTTATGACCTGTAAGCTCCTCCTGGGGAATTCAAATTTTTGACAGTTGGGTTCAAAATACACCTGTGCAAATTTTGATTTTGTTTTATTCTGTAGTTCTTTCATTGTTTTAAAAAAGGGTTATCTGATGTTTACCATGCACACTTTATATAGAAACCTGCCAAAGCCATCTTCTGGCTTTTATATCCCAGTTGGGGGTTTAACACATGGACGGAAACTAATATACATTTTAAGAACATAACCCCGAAAAAATGCAAAATATGTTGTTAAGTCATATCTGTGTAGAAGATCAGCCATGTGAACATCTTCATGAACTTTCATAAGAACCACAGCAAATGAGATTTACTTGACATATTAATTGAAACTCTGTATTCAGACTGTCCTTCGTTAACATTGTTTAATTTCATGATTGAATGTACCTGAACATATTTACACATAAATATGTTGTACATAACATACATATATGGTAATTTAATTCTGTAACTATTCTGAAATCCATTTGATATATACTGTTTAGATCTATCTAAAAACGTTGTTGCTGAAATCAAATTTATAATTGATTCTAGACACTACTTAAATAACTTCTATATTTATTGGTGACTTATAGGCCCGTTTACTTATTTAAAATGTCTTTGTCAAGTTATGCACATGTCACACTTATAAACTATTTACTAACTTACTTATTGCCAGACGATTTAGCCTGGCAGAACGTTCCGTTACAAAGAGTTTCACAGGATTCTAAGGTTTACCCTACGGGTTTAATTTATTTGGAAGTTTGTAAATGTAACAACCTAATTATTGTAAATGGAAGAATTGGTAGTGATTATCCTGTAGGTAGATTAACATTCAGAAATAGTTATGTCTTTTACTATAATTATTATTTCAACGAGAGAATGTTTGAACTATTTTTCAAATTTTGAAATATTTGAAACTGATAGTCTCCTTTCAGGCGGGCACGCAATACTCTTGCTCGTATTACTAGCATGGACACTTAATATAAATATGAATAAAACAAAACTTATAGTCTTCGGAACAGATAAGCCAAATAACTATAAATTTCATTTGAATAGTTTAAATGTTGATTTTGTACAAATATCTAGGTATTCTATTCTCGTCGTCCGGTAGTTTTCTACAAGCACGACAATTGATTGCAAATCAAGCTAACAAAGCTACGCATATACTTTTTACTAGAATTTCTAATCTAATTTCAGTGTCATTATTTTACATTCTTTATACGTTTAAAGTGACTTACAATACCAAACTAAACCAAATAAGTACTTATGGCAAAGAACATTTTACTGCACATTTCTAAAGAAATGCTTGTTTACTTATACATACTTTTTGATTAAGTACTCTTGCACTAGATTACTACATTGTGTTGTTACAGTAAGATACACATGTTTAGTTTTAGTTTTACTATTGATAAAAGCTTATACCTGTTCGTATGGCAAAAAAGGTAATTTATGTACTGTTAGTCGAAATGCCTCAACTATATTGTTATACGACAAATCACGGGCATTTCTCATTTTATTTGGTTTAAAACTATAGAATGTGGTATAGCACATAAAAGAAACACCTAAAGTCTTACTTTACTTACCATGATGTTTATTTGTAAGATTTATTTAAATATACAAAACGATGTTTTCTTCAAGGTAAAAAATGTTAAGAATTTTTTTTGTACAGTATCAATCTCTGTATATTAACTATGCCTAATGATATCCTACATATAATATCCCTCAATACTCAAGGTTTAAGGGATAGATTAAAGCGTGCAAGACTTCGTGAATGGTTAATACAGCAAGGAGTTAATATTGCGTTTTTAACAAGAAACACATTTTTCGAATGATTTGATTGAAATTGTCTGTAGGGAATTTAGCGAGTGGGAAATGTTTCATTCATTTGGAGAATCAAATAGCAAGGGGTGTTCTGTTTTAATTAACAAAAACTTAACTTACCACGTGCTTAACTTTAAGTCAGATACAAATGGAAGATATGTATTATTAAACATAGAGGCAAATTGTAACACTTATACCTTTCTAAATTACTATGCACCTAACGACAAAAAGACTCGTATATATTTTTTGAAAATATTTTGACACTTATAAATGATAATTCCGAAGGTATTAAGGTGATAGGAGGTGACTTTAATGAAACCTTCAGTAATAAAGACAGAGTAACCAAACTGACAAATCAACAACATGATCAAAAGAAAAATATGAAAAATTTGAACAAACTAATTAAAAGCCATAGTTTAACTGATATATGGAGGGAACTAAATATAGAAAAATTGCAATACACATGGAGAAGGAAAAATAGTATCGAAAAAAGTCGAATAGACTTTTGGCTAATAGACAAACATATAGTTCCTTTAGTATATTCAACCGATATAAGACCAGCCATAATCCAACGCACTGATCACTTGGCAATATATATCAAATTAAAAAGCCCTGTCAAACGAGGCCCTGGCTATTGGAAATTAAATAATACTTATTTAGAAGATGAAGAGTACTTTAAACTCATTCTAGATGTAATTGACCAATGCACTAGCTTACCATTTGACAGTATAGTAAAATGGGAAATATGCAAATATGAAATAAAAAAGGTATCTATTTCACAATAAAAAAAAATCAAGAGAAAGACACAATAAACTACATAATTTAGAAAAACGATTAAATAAACTATATGTTGAACAAGCAAACAGTTCCATCAATACTCAAATTGCCGAAATTGAAAATGAAATAAAAAAAATATATGATTTCAACCTGTATGGTGCTAAAATAAGATCAAGGGTAAAAATTATAGAAGAAGGCGAGAAACATTCTAGATATTTTTCAAATTTGGAAACATCACGCCAAAATAGGAAAACCATTACTTCTTTATTAATCGATGGTAAGTGTACAACAAATACGAAAAAAATATTACTTGAAGAAGTATCGTTTTATGAAAAATTGTATACATCATCCACAAACGGAATTAATACGGACACATACTTAAACAATGTTGTTTTAGAAAATACTATAAATATCGAGGAGGCAAAAATATGTGAACGCCCAATATCAATAGAAGAGTGCACTGAGGCCATAAATACAATGAAACGTAATAAAAGTCCAGGAATCGACGGTCTTACAGTAGAATTTTACCATAAATTCTGGCATCGATTATAAACTCTTGTAATCAAATGTTTTGAAAAATGTTTTGAAGATGGTGAACTTTCAAGAAGTCAGAAGCAGTGTATCTTTTCATTAATTTATAAAAAAGGGGATCCTGAAAATCTAGAAAATTGGAGACCTATCTCGCTTCTGAACATAGATTATCAAATCATGGCTAAAGTACTTTCGCAAAGATTACAAAACATATTACCAAAAATTATCAGTTTAGACCAACAAGGATTTTTAAAAAACAGATTCATTGGATGTAATATTAGACAAATACAGGACATTATTGACTATGCCGAACTTCTGAATATAGATGGTGTTATCTTATTTCTTGATTTTAAAAAGGCATTCGATACCGTAGAATGGGATTTCATGTTTAAGGTATTAGAAAAATTTGGGTTTGGAAACACTTTTATAAGTTGGGTTAAAGCTCTCTATAAAAATATATGTTCTTCCGTTATAAATAATGGCTGGACATCACGATTCTTCAATGTCTCGCGTGGTATAAGACAGGGATGTCCACTTTAAGCTTTGCTATTTATAATTGTTGCTGAAATTTTATCAATAAAAGTCAGATCATCTGAAGACATTATAGGCATATCAGTCAAATATGACCACAAGAATTCCAAAAATCTGACAATTACACAATTAGCAGACGATACATCACTGTCTCTTAAAGATATGCATGAAATATCAGTAGCATTGGATATTATCGAAGAATTTGGTTGCTATTCAGGTTTAAAATTGAATAAAAAAACAGAAGGTCTACTTATAGGTAAATCTAAATCTATTAAACAATTTGTATTGTTTGGTATTAAATTCAGTCCATATGTGAAAGCGTTAGGGACATATTTTGGAACAAATAAAACAGAATGCGAGAAACTGAATTGGGACAATAAAATAGAAGTATGTCAAAACTTATTGAATAAATGGAACAATTTTTATTTAACTATCTATGGTAGGGTTATGGTCATAAAAACGTTGGTTTTGCCAAAACTCACATATTCAATGCAGTCAATACCAACACCAACATTTACAATTGAAAGACTCAATTCTATGTTCTCCCGTTTCTTATGGAACAATAAAAGAGACAAAATAAAACGGTCAGTCTAAATAGCAAATCAAGATAGTGGCGGAATAAATATGATTGATATCGTGTCACATATCAAAACACTTAAAATAAAATGGGTCAATCTATTATGCAATAATGACGGTGCTAACTGGAAAATTATACCTAACTTACTCTTGAATCAATTTGGCAAAGAACATTTGATATTTAAAATGAATATCGATTCCTTCAAATCGCTCCCAAAAGTGAAATTTAGTGTGACACAATTCTACCGCGAAATAATCGACAATTTTATAGAGCTTAACAATATAGACAAATGCACTTACCCCAAAACGTTTTACGATATCAGAAAACAGATCATATGGGGAAACCAGTTTATAAAATATAAAGCAAAATGTCTTATTCTAGAAAACTGGATTAATTCCGGTATAATATTTATAGAAGATTTAATTAATGGAGGAAAAATTAACCAACATACAATATTCAATAAATTGCAAAATAAAATAGATTGGATATCAGAGTATTCCAAGTTAGTCAATGCAATCCCAACAGTTTGGAAGAATATAATTAAATCGATGGAGTCAGTACGTACTTCTGTCAAAACTAGTTTAAAAGTACGCTCTAATCTACATATTATGACCAATAAACAAATCAGAAACTATTTCTTGACGAAAAGAATTGAAAAGCCTTATATACACAGATACTGGGAACAGACATTCTAAAAGAACATTCCATGGAAACCTGTTTATTTTATGTTAAATTATATCATTACTGATAATAGGATTAAACAGTTTAAATTGAAAATGATTCATGAAATATTAGCAACAAACGAAAACTTAATCACATGGAAAATTTTTGATTCTCCCTGTTGCAATTACTGTAAGCATGTTGAAACCCTTGATCATCTTCTTATATCATGTCCATATATAACTCCGGTATGGGACATCATCTCTAAATTTTTTTGGAACACCGGAATATGCAAAAAAAATTAACTCCTTAGAGTTTATGGTTATTGGTTACAAACCAGAATATACAGGATATCAAGAAATAAATGTTATATTCAGCTATTTAGGTTTTAATTGTTCGTTTTGTCCTCGTGTGTTTGCTTTGTATGCTAGTGTGTGTTGGTAGTGTATATGTGTGTGTGTACACGATTGTGTGTGTGTGTGTCGTGTGTGTGTACGTGTGTGTGTGTGTGTGTGCACTTCTGGGTGCTGTGGGGCTCGTTTTGGGGAGGCTGCGTTTTTGGTACGTGGCATTCCCTGTTTGATTTTATTTTTGTTTTTAGTATCTACAAATCCTATATGTCGAGTGAGAGACGTAAAACAGATAATAATATTATCAAGATAGTTTATGATGAATTATTGATTTTAGAAAAATACTATATTGAGAAGAATGAAAAACATTTGGTAATAACAAAATTCTTAAAATATCTAAAGGAATTATGATATTTGTCCAGGTAATTAGCATGACTAAAATGTACACCAAATATAATCTATTCATTTCCCTTTCGACTGAATAGTTTATTACCATTTTATGGTGTACACCTCGAATGTACCGAGAATTAACTGCTTATACCTTGAAAAGGTATACCTTTATACCTTTTATAACAAAAGCATATGCAAAAAAAAAGGTTTTCGAAAAGCCTTTCTAAGCTGTAAAATTATTTACGGAAACATGTTTAAATTCAATTTTTGAAATTATGAATAACATATTGTATGTCAAATTATGTACTGCTATAAGTAATATATTTTATACAATTTATATAATGGAAAAAAAAGAAACATATCTTTATGTATTTGAACTGAAATGTTACTGTAAATATGTTGTTGTTTTAATTGAAAATAAACGGGCTACTTCATGTGGCCCCAAAGAGAAAATTTTTTTTTTTTCGAACAGATCGCCATTACGTCACGCGACAGGCGTCCTCCAGATTGTAAACTCCAATTTCTTTTTACAGAACTTCAAGGCTATACAACATGTAATTTGTAACAGTAAACATTATCTTGTGAAAAAAAGAAAAAAGAATTTCTAATCTTGACCTTCCTATTGACCAAACTATACTTCCAATCCTCACGTACAACTGTGAGGTATGGGTCATAGAAAACTTAGATATTATAGAAAAAAAAATACACCAATTATCTCCGAAGAATAACCTTAAGCAAATAGAACACCCCTCTATATGTTGAATGGAGAATTAGGAAGATGCCCGTTAGAAGTTATCATTAAGGCTAGAGTAACTAAATATTGGTGTAGCTAACTTCTTTGAAGTCGTGATGAAATAAATAGACTATGTTATGAATATATGTTAAGTTCAGATATGAACTACACATGAATTTAAAGTATTAGGAACACCTTCACTAGTACAGAAAACACTGCTATATGGTTGCAACAGAAACAGCTTTATCTTAAGAATATTGACACAATTGTTAAACACACACTTTGTGACCAGTTTCTGCAGAAATGGAGCGGCCAGGACTAAATTGCAGACTTTTCAAAACAGATCTAAAGCTTGAACCGTATCTATCTATTCTGCCGAATTATCTACGTCTAGATTTATTTCGTTTCTAGACAGGAACTCACAAACTTCCGGTTGAAACAGGACGATTGAGCAATTCTTCGGTACCTTACCACGACCTCAAATATCCGCTGTGTAGTTTAAATGAAATAGCTGATGAATTTTATTACAGCCTTTTTCCTAAAACGAAAGCAATTCATAAAATATTTCTACTACAAAAGACCAATTAATGTAAAGTTCAGTCAATTGTTATCTCAAGAATCAGCATACGAGCTAAAGAGGCTTACTTACATGGTTCAGTGTATCATTAACCATTTTGAAAATTGATAACTTCAAAAGAATGTTTAATATATTTAATTTCTCAGACTATCATACATAAAACAGTGTGAAGTTGGAACACTGACTGCTGCTGTTGGAAAAAAATGTGGAAATATGAATATTCCAGTTGTTTTTTTTTTGAGTTTGTGCATACAACCATGAACTGCGTCTTTAATATAAAACCATTGCATTGAAATACTACCTACATAACATAGATTAAACATTGAATTGGACCATATTGATACATAATGAAACCTGGTACAATAAAGTTGATTGCTGTTTTTGTTGTTATCAAATGCATAAAATGTATCAGATGTATTAAATATCAATTGTATAAAATGCATAAATTGCATGAAAAATATAAAATGTATGAAAATCATGAAGTATTAAATGCATAAAACGTGAACAATGCATCGATTAAGAAATAATCTATGGCTTAGAGTACTTTATCCCGGAAGGTGATGTGTCTGGCGGAATAATTCACAAGGGCGAAGCCCGAGTGAATTATTACGCAGGCACATTACCGACGGGAAATGCTTCAATTTCGATAAAGCACTCCAAGCCATAGATTATTTCGATTCTTATAAGCCGAATTTATGAAAACTATCGTAACTACTACGGACCTTTTTTTCAGTCTGCGGTCATGTGTAAAATAGCATAAATAGTGGCTGTTGGAATTCACTCCCCTATCGGGCAACCAGTCAAGAAATCATAACTATGTAATACAAACTTATTTTAGTTTAATCATCAAATACATAAAATATAAAAGAATACCCGACTGTGACATTATGCAGAAGACGTCAAGTTCAGAACCTAACAAAGTAGACAATCGATTTAAAAGCGAACCGTTAATCTGCACTGTACAACGTTTTAAAGTGGAGTAATGACGTCAGTTTGGCGTCTTATTTGAAGAGTATTGTAAGTACCATGCAGCAAGTAATTACAAATATATTTGATCTTAGTTGGTAAAAAAAAGCAATTGATAAATTCATTATTCTACGGAGATATTTGGATGATATTTTATAATGACAAAGCTCATCTTTTCCAACAAAAGAGATATAACTATGATGGGCTTATATAGATCATGCAGTAGAAACTGTAGCGACATTCTATGTGGTTAACATAGGTTGAAGAGGCACTCCCTACATCTAGCAGATTATATTCTCGAAACATAGATTGTGTGTACAATGAACGTAAAATGATAAATGAATAGAATTTCAAAAAAGAACCTATGGCGAAAAATGCATATTTCATAAAGATCAATCCTTTAGAAACAAAAAATCAAAAGAATTATTACAAAATATTAATTATTGACAGAGATATGACGTTTTCTATGACGTAGGTACCAAGTGAGAAACGAACGTTATTTTGACATCCTTCAATATTTACGTCGTTACCATCGTGCGAACCAATGCTTTTGCAAATTTACCATATTGACTATTTTAACTAAAAACGTCATCAATGCTGAAGATGGATATAAGGGAAGATACTAAACACAATTTTACGTCCATGGAGGGTGAACGTGGTTGCCTAGCAACGTAAAAATTCCAAAACTATCTTGTGTAGCAGGGATGCCTTTTTCTTTACTTTACACGACTAGTCCAGTTACTCTGGTACATGATGATCTCTTGCTTTATATCTTAACACTGAATAACCAGGTTTTGCTCTCCCTATTACTAAGGTTTATCTTTTTTCTATTAAAGGCCTCTTGTCCCTATTTCGGTTCTTTTTGCAGTGTATAACTGGAACCCTACACTTACTTTTTGAACTATTATTTTGGAATAAAGAGTGTTACTCATCTTGTTTCACAATATAATGCATTGTTCGCAGTGTTTATCATATTCTGCATATGAGGTGATATATATAACTCTGTAGAATTTGTTTCAACTCGGATGGTAAAAACTAGTATACATAGGTCTTTAATTTAGCAGATGTAAAGTTCTTTTCTCTTTTCTTGCTTTTCATGCCTTTTTGAATTTTGAAAATAGCTATGACGCTTAATATAACGAACGTATGTACTTAATTAGAAATAAAAGTTATTTTGACGTCGTAGTGATGTTTACGTCACAGCCGTCGCTATAATCAATGTTTCGAAAAATTAGCATTTTGAGTAACTTTCGTTAACAAATACACATAATGTTAAACATGAAAATGGATATCAACAGTATTCGAATCCCATTTTATAACTCCGACACTTAAGATGCATTATTGAACACATTTTCATGTTGAAATTTGTACGTATCAACCGTCGTGGGATCAATGCTTTTGTTGATAACATAGATTCAAGATATATATTTCATTCAAGCTCGGTAAAACATAATAAAAAGTATGTACTGCCTTATATATATACTGTGAATATATTAAAATATTCCAAACCGTATTATGGCATAACCGGCGGCGAACAGAGCTCATTTTGAAAGGTGGGACGGACATACGGTCACACAAATGTATAAATATTATTGCCGCTCAACACTCAGCCCTTGAGGTGGTACAGGTGCCGGTCCTTCTATAGTAAGAAAACAGAAGGCCGGGTCTTTCGAAATGCACAGCTTTTTCTCGTCTCCCAGGAAACTTTTTTCACAGTCACAACACTGGGCTCCTCCGCTGAGAATTTGAAAGATTCGTATTTTCTTGAAGTGGAAAAAAAGAGTGAATAATAATATATAAATATTTAACAAATACAGGCGTTATACTAAGTATCTTACAATACTCTTAAAGATGGCAAAATGCCCAAAGTAAAATTATATCGTTTTACATATTCAAAGAATACAGTACGTTCTTATATTTGCTAATATCTATTCTAATATGCGGAGTTTCGGACATGGAAGTAGCTCCTTCCGACTTTTCTAATTTACTCCCGCGCAGAGAATAAAATATAGAAATAGAAAATTCAGGATTAACGTCATACAATGTTTTGATTCCGGAGACAAAACAATGAATGAAAACGTTGACGTCATTACTTCACGCTAAAACGTTGTACAGTTCAGATTTACGGTTCGCTTTTAAATCGATTGTCTGCTTTGTTAGGTTCTGAATCTGACGTCTTCTGCATAATGTCACAGTCGGGCATTTTTTTATATTCATGTATTAGATGATTAAACTAAAATTAGTTTGTATAATATAGTTATGTATGGTATCTTGAATGGTTGTCCGAATAAGGGAGTGAATTCCAACAGCCACTATTTATGCTATTTTACACATTACCGACGAACTGAAAATAGTCCGTCGTAGTTACGATAGTTTTCATAAATTCGGCTTATAAGAATCGAAATAATCTATGGCTATGGCTTGGTCGGTAATGTGCCTGTTCAATAATTCACCCGGGCTTCGCTCTCGTGAATTATTCCGCCAGGCATATCACCACCGGGGAATGCTTCAATTTCGATAAAGCTATAGATTATTTCTTAATTGCAGCATACGTATAATTTTGCACACGTTCAAATTGCACGATTAATTAATACACGAGTGTTTTGCTTTTGAGGGATACTAGTGTGAAGGTATAACAGTGCTTGTTTGACTGTTAACGGTTCTTATATAGCTTATAAGGCCTAATGACAATATTATATCACGCGACGCCTTGAAATGCGATGTCAGTTTTTGACATGGTTATACACGATGATCTGTAAATCTCTGCATTATGTTTTGTCAGGAAAATATTATATATAAAGGCATGCAAAATATGTTTAACAATAAGAAATGGATCTGGCCACGAGTTATCACAACATCAGAAACGGCTCTCTCCAAAAGACATCAAATTTTAGGTAAATGACCAAATTGCTGTATTGCTTATACATCTTTACAAGAAAGAATCTAAACAATCATAAAATTATACATAAACATCTTGAAGAAAGACAAAACGCTGAAAAAGTTTTACTGCCTTCCGTGATCGATATCACTCCTTTCAATGGGAACCCCGCACCGGACACCCCAGACTGATGTACATCTGATACACTAACTGGGACAATAACACATAGCTTACATAATGTCGTCGTCAGTATGGGTATTAATACAAAATAGTGGCTTATATGTACTTAGAGAATAGAAAGGTCGCGTGTTTCTGAATTGTGTTAGGCGATGGTTTCTAAATAATAGACACTTGAAAAAATAATGCTTAGCGTCTTCTATCGCATATACACAATTACAGTTAGAATTTACTCTTATGTGAGTATTGTGTGAATCAGAATTTAGATTGCTACAGTTACTTCCTATGCGGCCATGCTATATCTGATCTGTTTTATTACTAAAAACAAAATACTGAGGAACTGCCGGAAGTTGATATCGATTTTGAGATGATTTTTAAAGGTGGATAGGGTATCAATGTTACGAGTTTCTTCGTCTTGTTTGTCCCCGAGTTTGTTGACGGCTGAAGGTAATACTTATTTGGATTAGATTTCCAATCTTCTATGTATAAATAATTGTTTCTTTTCCTGAAAGGGTAATCATTTGTTTGTTCAACAGTGGGTGGATAAAGCTCTCTCAAATGACCAGGCCAAAAATAAAATAGGTTTTTTGCTGTCTCCCGACCGACCCGCTTAAAATGCTGCGCTCCAAATATTTTTATTGGACCACGCCGGTCAAATTTTTTTTCAAGAAAAAAAATTAAAGATTTTTTTTAAAGTTTTTTATCATGTCGACATGGACATTTGAGGATGAGACAAATGAAAGTTTAAAATTGTATGCTTCATTTTTATTCATCATACAGATTTGTTTTATTTTTACATAAGAAGTATTCTGTATTTAAAAAAAAACTATCACATAAAGTACTGGTTTTTTTCAAATAAAATTAAAAAAGATGCCTGCCTACCTACCAAACTTCAAAAAGTAGGGTCGGGAGACAGCAAACAAAGACTTTTTTAATATGGCCTCAGGAAGGGTGTCATATGTGAATTTATGAACAAGGGTGAGCTTTTGAATTTCACGTATGTTGTATGTTTGTAAGAGACACCCATCCTATTTCTTATAGAAGTTTCTCAGTAGAGACAGATCTTAATAACCCGGTAACGATTCGGGCAGCATCGTGTTGCACTTTTTCGAGATTTTATTTCACCAATGGTGCAGATATTCCAAACTCAGGATGCATACTCAAAATGGGGACGTAAGTATATTTGGTTAAGTATTTTACGACTGATTTTAAATGTAAGCATTTGCGTTGACCGTAAGACCTTTGAAGATGCCGAAACAATGTTAGATCTAGATAGATTTGATGCCAAGTGCCATTATGACTGAAAGTTAAACCAAGATGTTCATGATTATAAACACATGTCAGTGGAGTATTCTTAAAACAAATTGTTGGCCTAGTCATATTTGAAAGAGAAAAAAAAGATCTGTTTTCAACAGGTCAAATTTAACTTACCATTGATTTGCGCTTTTAGAGATCGAAGTAAGGTCATTGTTAAGAATTTTGTCTCCATATAAGTTGAATCATTTGAAGACACGAATAATGAACTATCATCTGCAAATAAACGGGTCATGCTTAGATATATCATTCACACAGACTAGAAAGAGGAGGGATCTTAAGACAGAACAGAGCCTTGTAGAACTCCTGACTAGAGCCGTTTGTCTTGCGAGAAAGTTGAGCCTACAAACTCTCGTTGACTCCGTTCAGAAAGATAACTAGGTATCCACTTACAGATGTTACTAGAAACTCCCATACTGACGAAGTTTTTATACGAGCTTTTATGCCACTCTCTGTCCAAGGCTTTGGAGATATCGCAAAATACCATAGATATTGCCATTTATCGTAAAATGATTTACAGATTTAGTTGTAAATATCAATAAGCTGGTATACTGTCGAGTGACCCGGAAGAAATCCCGATTGATTTTTGTAAATTAACTTATTATCAACATACACATAATTGTACATATATTTAAATGCTACGCGGTCAATTACTTTCCCGACACTTTCCCGACAAAACTAATAAGTGAAATGGGCGACAGTTAGAAGGTATGTCTTTATCGCCTTTTTTAAGAGGCATTACGTTTGCTTTTTCACAAGGTTGGATACGAATTGTCTTGTATTGATCTATTAAACAATATACTTAATGGTTTACATACATACGTCGATGTTTCTTTTAACATGCAATGACTTATTTCATCACTTGCTTTATGCATATTTAAGTTTGATAGAACATCTGTAATATCTTGTTCAGTCACATGCATATCTGATAGACAAGAGTCAGTTTTGGGTATAAAATTAGGAAGTTCGGTAGTACGGAGGATTCTGATATAAAGTAGTCGTTAAGTGTATTTGCCTTTTCATTGTCGCTAACTGAATGTGAATTGTCATAGTTACGCAACGGCGGAATAGATTCGCCTTTGAATGAATTTTCCTTCGTAAGAATCTTTACTAATTTCCAATATTGAAGAGGGTTTGAAGAGCTTAAAACGTGTAATGAAATCTCAATGGAGTTGTAAAATTGCTACCTAGCATGTTTAATCATATTAGTTGCTTTTTTCTTGAGAAATTGTAATTTGTTCCAATCACATAGTCCATATTTCTTATACGCTCATTTAATAGCTCAAAGTTCGCTATTTTATACCTTACACATTGAGGTATGAGTAGATCTGACTGTAAAAAGCGAATCGCTGTGTACAGTTATAGTCAGTCAGTCTCAATGTGAAGACTTCATGTTAGAATGAGCACAGGTTTATGCATGATTAAGGTAAGTGTCGTGATTACGGGAGCAACTAAGTGAGGTTCTGAGTCGAGCAAGTAAGGGTGATTATTATGAGGAATGGGTAAGAGGTGTGCTTACAGGACGTAACCAGTAAGTGTGACACTCGGAGTATGGTTGATCGTAGATAGTTTACATCTCAGGTAGGATAAATTTATATTCAGTTAAAGGCTCGGTTTAGGGTTAGTTGCTTAACCTTCTGGGTTAATGTAAGGTCAATTGTAAGAGTTACACTGCAGGTATATATTACGAATGCTTGAATGGCTCGGCCTCGTTTAAAACCGAAATGGTAATCATAATTCTGAAATTATTTGCTAAAGTGTTAAGCTGAATTAATTGACCACCCTTGTTGTCAGCGTTATCTTAGGAGGATTCTAACACTAACTCCATTTCGTCTCATGTAAGGAAAGAAGGATTTGAGCGTGATATACAGTACTGTATATCACTCGAATGACCGAAACTATGTTCGGCTTTTAAAAACTATCCCCGCGCATTTAACATAATTAAAACGTTCACTAACGTTTACACTGACGGTCTTTGTGTTCGAACTGCAACATTTGTTGAATATTTATCAAATGTTCACCAATACTTTACAGTTATTCTTTTAATTTTACACTGGAAGTATAATTTTGGCACATTATATACATACGTAATACTGTCAATTACGCTGGACGCTGGACTTCATCAACGTTTGAACCCAGCGCCGTAATCTGTCAGCTTCTTGGAGTTACACAGATAAATGCAAATGATTTCACTGAAAATAGTTGAGCTGGTATTGGTATAATTTGCCGATATATCACAGTACGTACATGAAAACCAAGAAATAAAATTTAATATAAAAGTGATTCCTTTATAACAGGTTAATGCAAGTAATACCATAAACTTGTACAAATGAGGTGTAGAAGTTCTAGAAACAGCAAAAATGTTCTTGCGCTTAGTTGTCTGGCGACCTTGAAAGTCACTCAGCTTAGCGTAATAAAATAATTCATAATTATTTTTCAAGTAAACGTGTTAGAATGGTTAAAATACCGGTTTGTTTTATCATTGTGCGTCGTGATTTGATTACTACGCATCTAAACTCCACACATTGATAAACTAAGCGGTGTATCACCTCAAGGGTAAACTCTATTTCCTAATTATCTAATGAGGTGACAATTTCTTAGTTTGACTTGGTAAAAGCTGTAACAGCTATGCTACATGGACATGCAACGCTATTTTAACTTGTTGCCCTTACTGGACTTGCTGCGCTAATTGAACTTGCTGCACTCCTTGCACTTGCTGCCCCACTTTGACTTGCTGCACTTTGAGGACTTGCTGTACTCCATGGACTTGCTGCACTCTTGGACTTGCTGCGTTTTCTTTGACTTGCTACTGTCCTTGGACTTGCTGCCGTTAATTGGACTTGCTGCGCTACTTTGACGTGCTGCACTTTGAGGACTTGCTGCCGTTAATTGGACTTGCTGCGCTACTTTGACGTGCTGCACTTTGAGGACTTGCTGTACTCCATGGACTTGCTGCACTCTTGGACTTGCTGCGTTTTCTTTGACTTGCTACTGTCCTTGGACTTGCTGCGTGTTCTTGAACTTGCTGCACTGTCTAGTCTTCCTGCACTAATAAGACTTACTGCGCTATTTAAACTAACACAACTACCTAGACTTGTTTCACTAGCTGACTTAGAAGATTATCTCCTCCCCTATTTACAAAGATACTTGCATCATATAGCAAGAATCAGTGTTTCAGAATCCGGAGCAAGCATTCCATCGAGACCAAGATCTAAGAGCTTTTAATAACAGTCTAAGATCTTTATTTTCTTATTCAATCTATATATTGTCCACGCGCGAACCGAATTGAACGTCGCTATTATGACGTTACAATACAAATAACGTCGTCAACATTAATTAACAAATCTGTGGTTATTTTTCTGAAAAAAAAAATGCATTAAAATGATTAACTATCGAAAAGTTCAAACATCACTGCTGTAACAAGAAAAGTAGGTCAGAAGGTAACGTGACCTCGAGTTTAGCCCTCTGATCTTAAAATCATTGGCGGTGCGCTACTGGTCACGACCAACTTCACTATTTAGTTTGAAGATCACAGGAGTAATGGTTCTCCAATTATTTAACATAATGGATCTGACATTGACCTTTGAACCAGTGTCTTATATATCAATGGAGATGAATATGTTTAACTCAATTCAAGCAGCCTTGTCAATTTTTGCCGCCGGGGCATTATGTGAACAAACTTTACATTGTCCGCCAGACAATCCTATATGCTTTGGACCATGGTTCTTTAGACAATGTTATGCACCAACTATCTAAACTCTAGGCTTTGTGGTTTTGGAGAAGAACATTTTACAAGTGTCTTCTACGCATGTCTATATCAAACAAGTGACCCTTTGGCGGGATCAATCTTGACACCGGGGGCATGAATTGAACAAACTTGATAAAAGCCCTCTGGACACTTCTATCAACAAAATATCTAATCTCTGTATCGTGTGTGGTTTTTGAGAAGATTTTCAAAAAAATTATTTCTATTTTTAACTCTGACTGCAATGTTGTTCTGTCAACCAGAACCATTTGAATACCTTTAAGAAAGCTTGATAGTAGGTAACTTCTGACAAAATGTGATGAAATGCCATGAACTGGTTTATAAGTAGAAGATAGCTTAAGCAATTGCGGACTACGTACGAACGACAAACGGACAACGGACATCCATGGATCCTAAAAGCTCAACCTGAGCTTTTGGCTTATGTGATCTAAAAAAACAGATATTTGCAGAGTAGCAACTGGCAGCTTTTAAGTAGTGTGACATCGAAATATTTAAGCAATACCTAACACAAGTTTTGTCTACTACTGTCTCCGCTTTCAGAAAAGTATGCATTATTTTTATCAAAGCGATAAATGTGCTAAATGCATGCTGATATGATTTGATGATGCTCAATGTTTTTTATCAGAGAAAGGTCGCAACGTCTTTCCAATTTATGTCAATTATGAGCAATTAACGCTTTAAAGTTACTAGCTTTTTTATCAAGCGAAATTGTTATTAATATCGTAAAGTTTTAGCTGGTTATGTAATGTGGACCTCCTTTGATGGTTATAGTCAAAATGAAAATAATTTTTGTCATCACACCGGTAGACCCGATAGAGCGCGTGCGACTAGATAGAGCTGGAGCGGCAGAAGTGGGAAACTGGATGCCTTTTTATAAGGGTAATTATTCCCTTTTTTCTTTGTATACTTTTCCATTTATCTGAAGAAAGTAGTTAATAGTATTAAAGGGTGATTATTAATGCACCAAGTGGTATTTGTTGATTTAAATTTGGTGAAGTATTAGCTGAGAAATGACTTGTTAAATGCTCAATTTCTCGTCCGAAATAGTTAAAACCAGGTTTGAGTAGGTACATTTTGTTAAGTACAAAATTGTACCGAGAAAAAAAAACAAAAAGCTAAAAAAAGCTTCGACTCCCTTTGGAATCGTTTTCCTTAGATTCATTGCATCCAAAACTTTCCGTAGAAATAGCCTGAAAAAAACAGTGTATGAAAAATGATTGAAATGATTTCTCCTTGAAAGTTTCAATTTCGGCAAGGGTTCATTCAAATATGCTTTGTCGGGTTTGGAGATGAAGCGCATACATTCTGAAATTAGGCGAAAGTGCCGGACGGCCATGTAGGAATATAGACAGAGGTGCCGCTTAACCATTGTATCTCCAAAGAAGAAACTAAAACGAACAAACAAGAATTGGCAAGTTAACTTCTCGTGCCATCCCGCTGTATTCCAACGTAAAAAATCATTGATTTATAAACTATTTTATAGAAATCCGCGTCCCGCTTTACGTCCGTGCTTAATATCAGCGATGTATAATAAACCACCCTATTGTCAGCTTTTGATGAGATTATTCACACAAGTATGGTAGTGTGCTATATATATCGCAATTTTGCGTCATTTTAAGCGACCGCTAACTGCACTACAAAGAGACGTTCTTTATATTATATACAAAGGGATTGTCGTGTGTCAAACCTGAGGCTGGTCCTTACAGCTATTGCCAAACTGTATACAGATGGTCGTTTATGCATGTTATCAGCTACCTTAATTATTATAAAATAACTAGTTATATTTTCACGAGTCGGGTTTTCGCCTGTTTAATCATCTACGGGCAATATTTGTCATTGATACAGCTTAAACACGCCTGACTGGACGATTTTTCGAACGATATATAATTTTTTCAGGGCGCGCCTGGTGTAACCATTCTTTGTTTTAATTCGCGCCAGTTTTATCACTTTCAACGACACATGGTCGCTCCCGCTCTATCGTGTTTACCGGTGTGGTCATAGTATATCTTCTTAACAAAGTGTAATCAATATTTGAACCCGACGTTATGCAACAAAGAAGACACAAGGAAACAAATATAACCAAATAATATACCAATTCAGAAGTGAACATTTTAGATTTTTTAAATAATAAGCGTACTTTACAACGTGACGTTTTCAGTTTCATAAAGAAAACCGAACCTCCAATTTTGTCGGTTGAAATACAGTAAGGATTGAAAATTGATTACGGTGATAAAGAAACCAACTTGCATGGAACGTCAGTGTTACAAGTGCCTGGTATAATATTTAATGAGTTCAACACAATGATTATATTTATACCGTAGAAATAATCCATTCTTACACCTATGGCGTCGAAAGTATTGCAAAACAAGGACAAGTACTGGGGATTATTTGTACTCTTGTTGAATGGACCTTCAAAGATATACAGCAACATTTATAAAGGTTAAAAATAGTTTTTATATGTTTTTTAGGCATCCAGTGTCTTACATTTAATCTGTGATGCCCACCTTTCAAATAATTACTTTACATTGTTAACTCTTTCAAAACAGTTATCTTGTTATTGAGTTAAAACTATAGCAAACATGATTTATTCAAGGAAGCACTTATTTCACCAACATTTGTGATAAAAAAAAGAAATGAAAAAAGTTTCGACCATGAGACAGTTGGCAGGTGACAAAATCGATAAATAATCTCACTCCATGGTACATTCCTAAACACATTAAACAATCAGTGAATACCTAAAACTCCGTAAGTATATCAATGCAACGGACGTGGTAAGTGTAAATTCACATTAAACGACACGAATTTTGCATGTACATTTGCGCTGTTGTCGGCACTGATTTTACCTTTTTACAACCATGACGCGCATTTTAAGTGAAGCTAGTATAAAATATGTTAGCGCATATGTAATGCAACGAGATTGTTTCCTTAACTGGTATTGAGAGAGCTTTTGCACTCACTGGTTCAAAATATGGGACAAGTACTAACTTTAATAGAACGTAAAATCTGTGTAATGTTGAATTGAAGTTATAGTTTTTAAGTCCTCTCATTTTATAATGCACCAGAAACCGATCAAGACTACATGTAATTGTTAACTTGACTTAAGTTGCGTATCATCCGGAATAAAGCATATATAGTTCATAAGCTGTTTAACCATTCCTGCGATAACAGTGGTTCCTGGATGTGAAGGCTTGTTTTGTATGGCAATTGTTGCATCTCTGTTGTCAAGCACAATGATTTTGTCATACATTCCTGTAAAAACATCGTTTATAATACAATGGAAAATATTGCCTACATAGTCTGAACTTGCAATCATTGTATCAGTTTGTAAAAGATCAAGCTCAAACGGACGATGAGTATGAGGCAATCTCACAAACAGCTTTGCGGACGAAAACTTCTTTAGTATGTCTTCAAATTGTTGTCTTATTGCCACCATATGTGTTTTAAACAAACCGAACTCAAACAATGTACCGTGTAAAAAAACAGTAACAACAACGATTAATTTGTTTCGTGTGTCATCTGTATCTAATTTACAGATTAGTTTCTTGTAATAAGATTCGAATATATTTTCCGATGGATAACCATTCGATGGCACCCAAATAAAAGTAAAGTTGTACTCTTTTGAGTAACACTTTTCTGTATTGTGCCAGTCCTGATAGTTGAATATCGGCGTAGATCCTTTCTCTAGAATAACACAGCTAAGAGTTAAATTTTTAAAAATAAATTTTCGCCAGTGATGCAGTGTGGAATCGCCTTGGAAAAGGATTGTTTTGTTCTGTAGGCATTTTTCAAAATTAGTCTTTCCTCCTGAATTAGAAATATTTGTTAATTATAATGCAAAGTATTACTACTCGATTTCCTCCCAAGATCACAGAAATGAATTTACTCATACATAATTTTCGGCAGTCAGCAGTGTCAGAAAATCATCAGGAAAACGGAGACAGCGAAACAGCTCAGTACTTTTGAAGTTTTTTTATAGAAACGATAGCTTTAAGCAAAGTGTTACTTCGCAGTTTGATAGACAAAGACATTGTATGTTAAACGCGACCGCTGGTGATCTTCAGTTTCTTCCTTGAATGTTAAGTAAACAGCGGAGACCGGACCGCCTGCCGACAAAGTACAGCACAATGTCAATAATGCAGAACGGTGTACTGTAAAATTACTCTTTAACAATGTTTGTGGGTTGTTTTCTTTTCAAGATAAGGTATTATATATATTAAGTTATATTTTGGTACGAGTGTACTTTGTTTAAATTACAGGGCAGTTCAGTACGTTGGTGCAAGTGATATTCAAATATGTCATTTGACAATAGCAAAACCAACAATGTGATAAACGATAGAAGAAACTCATGGTAATGATTCAAGGGGAAACTTATTAATTTGTTTGAGTTATTTTGGATGCTGCGTTTTATTTCCTTTGAATAGAAACGAATATATATTTTTTTAACGTAAACGATGTAAACGATGTAGCATTATCACTATTTGCAAACTTAATAGACATATACTGCACCTAAACAACTATTGAGTCCGTAGAATATTAATGAAGCCAAACGTGATAAAAGACTTGCAAAAATAAAAAATGTGATGAACAGCATCCCTTACTGACACTATCAAAGTTAGGTATGTTATGTTACCTTGACAATGGCGAAGTAGCCAGATTCCTTCATAGAAAAACCCAGTTGGCTCACTCCTGAACCACAATTCTTTTGTATTGTATCTTGTACAAGGAACACTTGGAATGTCTACAATACGCTTCTGTTTATCCGAAGATATGACAGTAACATTGAGATTACCACCAATGACAAATTGTTTTCTAAAATGATATAATTGAAGGCATTGCACTAGGGTCATAATATGTTTAATTGTTTACTTAAATATCAAGACGACTAACATTAGTATTAGTCCACCAGAATTAATGTTTGATCATGAATTGAATCTTCTGATTGATTTCTATTTAGAAAAAAATAGTTCGAATATAGAAAATGAATTTGGAAGGTTATGACAATATCCAGTGTAATATAGAGTATATGCTGTAGAATTTCTCAACATATCAGTTCAATTATTTAGATTTAAGTTTATTTATAGATAGTGAATAAATATCGCATATGAATTCTTTCAAATATGGTTTGATTTTTATTTATATTTATCGAAAACAGATACGTGAACGAACTGTTAATGTAATTTAAGTTGAGAAATCTGCCGATTGTGAACATTGAACGAACTTTCATTTTTGATACGCTCAATTGTCTAATTTAATACGCAGGCACTGGTTCAGTTCTATATTTATCTTTTATAGGCATATTTTATTTCCGAAACATCTTTTATCTACTATTTATACGTTATTTTGTTGAATAAAAAAACGACAATTCAGAAAATATCCCATCACTGCTTCATATATAATACAAAGGTCAACAACGCGAGCGTAATGCTATGGGAGATTACCCGGCATATTTGTAGAACATTTGAAAATCAAAGTTTAAACATTTGCAGCCTTTACACAAACAACCGTAGGCCTACATAGTGGACATTTAAAGTCATCCATAAAAAGTACATTGACTACATAAATACCTTTGAAATACGCAGCACAAGTCTCTGCAATGATTTGTTTCATTTTGCACAGACGATGTTAACATTTGAAGAAATGTTGACACGAGAGGTGAGAAAAACAAGGAACACGTTTGCTTACCGGACTCGAGTAGGTATCAAACCACTAGATTGTTCCACATACTGTCGAGCTATTCTCAAGGCTGCTATACACATCAAAATAACAGCCACAAAAATAATGCTCACTGTAGTGGTAATTGTATCATCCAGTAAATAATAAATTGTAACCGCCGACGTATATGTAGTAGTATACAACCAGTAGATATGTTTTCACTATCATTCTTCATTTAGATTGTTTATAGTTCAGGCCGACCCTGGAATTTCTCCCCAGGTGAACTTGCCAAGACTCCGGACTGGCGCAGCTTAAAGTGACAGGTGCAGATACAAGGAAGTACGGGTACTAGACCCTAGCTCTTTTATGAATAGACTCTTTAATTCTTTTACGTGCCCGGTGTACAGCCCACATACACGTGACTCGAACTCTGGGTTTCTAACCAGTTCATCTGTGGATGGGTGGGAAACACTGAAAAGCGTTACTGAAATTGTCAATGCCCAGGTCGCGATTCGAACACAGGACCTCCGGGCTGGTAGTCAAGAGCTTTAACCACTCGACAACCGCGCCGGCTTTCATTATTATTTTCCCTTTATTTGAAACCACCATTTACTGAAGTGTTAATATCTGTGTACGTTCCACGTAGTAATTAAAAACGCGCATTTTTTTCAACTTGTTGTGTTTTGGTTCGAATAGGTGATATCGAAATTTTGAAAAAGGAAGACATTGTATCACCTATTCGAATTGGTGATATAAGTGTTTCCAATGGATGGGGGTTAAAGTGGATCAGTTTTGTGATCCTTAATAGTTTTATTTCCTTTCTATTTTCTGGATATTTCCTGCGGGTAAAGTAATATCCTGTCTCTATTTCACGGGCAATCGTTCCTTGCATACTATAGTATTGTATAATATATCGGTATGTACCCTCTTAAGCATTTTACCGCATATAACATTTTAATAAGAATTTTTTTTAAAAATAACGTGTTGATTAAATCATAAACATCCGGGGCAGAATAAGTTGAAGTGTTTTCGTTTTCCAGTAAAATATATACATTTAACAAGTTTTCAGCACGTCGCATGTATGTATGTATTTAAGAGTTTTATCGTTGGTACTGGACAATCCATATGACCAACGCCCACAGAAGTGTTTAAGTTGTTTTAATTTTCGGTAGATAGTGCAAGATAAAGACCGCGTCCCGTTCCAGAGACAGCCCCTTGTTCTTTAACATGCCCGATGTACACCACCGATACACCGGACCTCGGTTTTAGATCTTATCCGGAAGACCATTAGTTATGTTAATAGAAGAGCGGGGTTCGAACCTGCGATCCCTGGATTACCAGCCCAGAGCGTTGACTACTAGACCACTGATTCGCTCCAACATGTAGCAGAGTGTCACAACCAAGACTAATACACACCTCTGATTTACTATATATGCGATATAGGGGCGCTGTAACCAACTCGTATTGAAATTTAAACTTATTAAGTCATTTTATAATCATGGTGATATCATTTATATAAAATATATAATAAAACAAATGTTGGTTTTTAGTTTTTTCTTAAACGTGCATGCATATTTTAATTTTCAAACTGGCGCGCTCGAACACTTCCGAATGATCGATCCGTCTGCTCAGTTATTGATGGCCGGATATTACGTTTAAAATGACCTGTAATAAAATACTTAAAGCTGTACATTTGGTTTTGTTTTATGCTTTATATACCGATGCATCTTTCTTATTTAAAAAAGAAAAACATATGTCAATGAAACGAATATATTTTACTAAATGCCTGAATGTAATTTCTATAACTATACAAAATAATTAATCATATTTTATATAAGTATAAAGAGCGGAGACCCTTATATATAATTAATAATAATTTTATCATTTAGCTAACTTTTCAGTTTGTAAAATGTAAACAAATACTATTTATGTTTTTATCTCCTTTTCAATCACAGAGACGTGTTTTTTACTATTTTATGACCCCGGCGACAATTGATTTCATTTGATAGAAAGGTGTAAATGTACTTTGATAAAATAGTGTTGAAAGGGAATGTTTTCATGATCCACGCTAGTTTCACAATACAGTTGCAGTAAAAAAATAGATTTGTCTTTCAAAGCTTCTAAAAGTTATGAATTTTGTTTTTGAATTTTGCTTTCTCCTTCGAATGTGTAACTTTAATTGTGAAAACAATGCACATACAATTAAGCAGACAATTTAAGTCCTCCAACGAACACAGTTTAAAGTAATTCCAATATGTCAAGAGCAACGAGTGTTACAGTTTTTTAAGTTCCCTCATCTGCTACTATTGTCAACAATTATTATTGTATATGATGAAGCAATACGATATTTTATACGATATTTTCTGAATGGTTGTTTTTGGATGGATTGAATTTATTCTATCGTATCAAAAGTTAACAGAGTATTTCAGACCCTTACGGCCGAACTCTAAACACAAATTTTTGTCGAAAATAGTTCTACATTGTATATATTCAATGAAATAAAAAGAATTGTAATGCATTACATTGTATTCTGATTTCATTATGATATATTGATTAATAAATGTAAAACATTAAAAATTACTAAATACAACGAGGTATCTGTTCTGTATAGAACTAGTTTCCTACGCGGTTTTGATCAGAACAGTTTTCAAGTCAGACCGGATACACTAAAAGACAACTAGTCAGGCCGAATAATGTGTCTTATATCCGATCATGTGTTTGTGATCATAAACTATCGGAACATCCTAATACGTTATGGAACCACTAGGTACTCTTGAATGTTGAATTACAAAACTCGGATTTCGATATAAAAACAAACAACGATTCTTTTGTAACTTGGCAACGCCTCTATCATCAAAATTGATCGGCCTGACTAGTTGTCATTTCGTGTCTAAAAGATAGGCCGAAACACTAGTCTAAAATACGCCTTTATGCGTTTAGGTATAAAACTGAAACTTATCAGCAAATAAACTTTACAGAGGCACTTGTAAATGTCTTTTTGAAATATGACAACATATTTTTATGCTTTAAACACGTTGTAATTGTTGTACTTTATGTAAATGCGTGGTTCGAAAATGGTACGAAAATGTCCGCATTTTGCCGAAGTCGGTTCGTACCTGGGTACGAATAACTAAGAAATCACATAGATCTACATGTCTTAAATACGATTTTTAAATGTAGACAGAAATGCAATAATCTAAAGGGAAAATCAAATTCATTTCTCTGGATCATGCTGTCATTTACAAAGAACAGATATTAACTCAAAATAAATACAAATAGGACTTCTTGTATTGTAACTAAAACTTTCAAACTTTACCATGATTCTTTTGCTACACTAAATTTTGGCGGGTTCATTCATACATAATATCATTATTATAATCACCATCATCATCATCATCATCATAAGTATTACTTGTTACGACATACTACTAGAGTCTAGTATATGTTAAATATGAAAGATTATAGCCTGCTATTAAAACATTCAGTTGTTGTTTCAGACAAGGTTTGAAAATTTAAAACAGCATGGTTGAAAGGCTGGTAATAATAGACCCAGTATATTGCAACTCGCAGCATTTTGGAAGCACCCACGGAGATGGGTAATGTTAGCTGCAAGAAATTGTTCTACAATAGGTATATACTGAATCAATTTATATCAAAAGATTGATTTATCAAATTTTAGCTTTTCTTTGAAAAAAAGAAGAGTCATTGTCATAACCGTCTTGACGTCAGTCGGTACTGTCGTCTTAAATCTGATAAAGCTTTCTTAAAATTCCCTTTCTCAGTAACAATTAAAGCCTTGAAACTTCAGACAATTGCTTGGCATCATACAATGGCATCTGTGGCCGAGTGATTAAGGTCACTGACTGATGTTTACTTGTCCCTCACCGCTGTAGGATCGTGCCCTACTTGGGTCGAATTCTTTTATGTCTAGAAGCTATCTAGGTTCTACTCAGGTGCCCGCTCATGACTGAAATAACGCCCAAATTGGCACCCAGGATCTTCCTCTTTCATGAAAGCTGGAAGTAGCAAAATGACCTTAGCTATTGAGTGCGACGTTAAATCCGAATCAGTCAATTGGTACAATACAATCAACCTTATGGGCATATCCCATAACTTTTGTATGACATTAAAAGTTGTTCAAACTATGAATTTTTTTCAGTTCAGTTTTGACAAAATCCATTTATCAGTTACCATTCACAGCTTAATACCTCATAGGGTAGTTGAACATAGTCACTGAATGCAAAATCTAAGCATATAGGTTCCTATCTCAAAAGTAAAATTTACACAAATTGTTATAGGTCAAAATGTGTGGACAGTTGTGTCTCCAGTTTATAACTTTACTCGTGCAAGGGTTGTCCTGATATTTACACATGTATGTGTACAATGTGTGTGTTGTCTTGATATTTACACATGTATGTGTGCAGGCTGTGTTGTTCAGAGACAATCGATCCTCCAGCACTTTCAGTCCTTTGATTATAAATAGAATAACATCTACTTAGTAGACCAGTAAAAAAGTTGCTGCGAATCACAGCAAAGAAGGTAGCGTTGCCAAACTTGTATTCAAGGCAGAACTGTATGAGACTTCGAAACACGATTTTTCAGAAGTTAAATTAGAGAAAGACATATAAGATCGACCGATTTTCTTAGCTAACAAGAGGTGCCATATTGGCCCAATATTGCTAACCTTAGTGCATTGCATGCTTATGACCCAATGTAGTCAAAATTCAACCTTGATCTATGTGTGGTCCAATTTAGTTCGGTCATCATCAAGACCAGAACATTCTGGCTAATTATCATGATAATTGGCTATAAAATGTCACTTATAGAGCAGTGAAAAGTTATCTGTTGATCTGACCTTGTTGCCTAGTTTTGACTGAATGTGACGAACTTTCCAATATGACATAAACAAACATTTTGACCAATTCTCACATGACTGTCTATAAAATGTGACTTTTAGAGTGTTACCAATTCTCTTTTTCAATATAGCTATGTGCCCTAATTTCTGACTCTAGGTTACCTAGATTCGAGCTCGACCTAGAAATCATTGAGACAAACATTCTGACTGGGAAAAGTGCAAGATACATAACGAGTCTGGTTTTTTAACATGTCCCGTGTACAGCACCGATACATCGGACCTCAGTTTAGGGTCTCATCCGAAAGACCATAATTATTAAGTTGTGTTAGTAGATGAGCGGGGGAAACGAGCCTGCGATCCCTGGATTGCAAGTCTAGCGCATTTACCACTGAAACAACTTATCCGCTCCTATTCATATACACCAAGGTTAAGGGGTACTATATATGTTATAAGACAAAGAATCGATTTTGGCATGCTATAGTAGAGATGGTGTTAAGAGGCCGGTTAGCTCAGTCGGTTAGATCGTCGTGTTAATAACGCAAATGCCGTGGGTTCGACCCCCACACTGGCCATGTATGTTTTAGACCTTACCCGATGTTTATCCTCAAAGTTATCCGTTTTTGCAAAATAATAACGCCAATATCGCTTACGTTTCTAAATTTTTGTTTACCATCCAAATGATATTATCAATTCATATTAACATAGAGAAATTCTCTTTAAAAAATGTAAACAAAGTTACGCATTCTTTGTAAAATTGACATAAATAAAACAGACCTACAACTGCTTGTTATTGTTGCAGTTGGCTTATATAATGTGGTTTTATTTCTATAATTATAGTTTCCTTTGCATTTTAAATTCTTGTCTTGTATCCAAGTATAGAATCCTTAAGAAAGTTTTCGCCATAAACAAATCATAGAAAAAAAGGTTCAGTGATGGGATTCGAACCTAAGCCTCCGAAGAGGCTGGTGTCTTAAACCAGCGCCTTAGACAGCTCGACCCGCTACCATTGTTGCAGTTTTCACAAATGATTACCATCGCATTGAAGTTTGCAATATCTCTGAAAACTTACTCTGCGATCGTATTTTTGAATATCGTTTTTAACGGACGCTAAGAAAGTGATGTTCACATCATATATAAATGTCATATAAAAAGCATTTGCTCAAAGCGTTAGCATGCCATAACGTAAATGTGTATAAGTGATATCGGCCAAACAATCCGGTTCGATCGGCCTTTTCCGTGTTCTGGTCTGGTCTGGTTTTTACTTCTGACCTGACTATTTACCGAAACTAAATGTTATTTACCGGAAAAAATTGTTTAATATGAAACACGATTATTCATCACATTAATCACAAAGATGATAGTCGCGTAGCGTAGACCAAAACAGTGCATTTTAGTTAAAAAAAGCCTAACGACTATATATCTAAAAGAAGTCAAACAACACAGTTTACACATCGACCCAATTTCAGCCTAAATTACTTCATCTAGAATAATAGATATTTATATAAACTTATTGCTTATATAGCCTTAGTATATACATTTTCTGTAAAAGTTTACTTCAAGGCCCAAATGCAAACCGTTTTAAAACAGCGACTAATAGTTTCCGAAATATTGACCATGTTTCGCCAACCCGAATAAATGTCACACATTTCTGACATTGAATCCGTCCCACTTAACAAGCGTTTAAACAATGTCACATTGTGTCATCCAAATATAACACAACAGATGTTCGTAGAAATTAATTTGATAACTATTTCCATTAACCTTTCAGTTGTTATACGATCCGCTAATACAGGATTTATTTGGTTCTGGGATAGGTTTTGTAAACATATACATGCAGCCATACTGATAATGAGCAAAACTAGTTTCTATGCCACATCGTCCAAAATCTAGGTTACACACCACTAATTCATGTCTATGGAACATTATTTATATCAAAAATGATGTGTCCGTAGTTTACTTTTCATGCAGGTATCTGGTGTCATTTAAGGTATAATTATGCTAAATAGGTGAGAACTTTGTCTGGGGAAATAGTTCTTTTGAAATAATACTAACCGGTTTATCCAATCAGAAGTTAGATATATGTCCATTCTAACATGTTCTTTTAAACAAAAAGGTTCGAAGGGGTACTATTTACTGAAAGTTAATGAATTTAATTTCAGTTACATCAATCAAATCTGCTAAATCGGTATTTGATACAGATTTATTTTCACAGCGCTTATATACGAGCCGCATCAAGTTAAAATGTGGCTTATCGTAATTATGACGTAAGCGAGTAAATGACGTCAAAGCAAAACAAGTGCTTACAAAATGGCGGCGCCCGTATGTTTACATGCGTAGAAAAGTAGACAGACAGAATGGATACTTTCGAGGTAAGTTGTATTATGAAAATATATAAAGTCAACATTAGACAAATTAAATAATAGGTGCCTTCACACAGAATTGACGCCCTGCACATGATTACCTGCTAAAATGTACTGTTATTTTGTGCAAAAATCCCGCCGAATATTTTCCGATCACCATTGTGTCGTTGATTTATGTTAAACATATCGCAGTTACTTTATTGTATATGTACTTCTAGGTATAAACATACCGCATTATTATCATAATGGGTAGATCTACATGTAAAATCAGCATAATCAGGTGTCTTTCACTATACAGTATACAGTAGATCTAGATCTAAAGTTAATGTGTACAGTTTCATGTTTGATCATGGTGTTAAAGTATCACTTCAAATTAATGGACAATTTGTTGAAATTATGTATGAAAACTTATTTTAATGATACTATATGCACTTATCGAGATTTTTATTTTGACCAAAAAAAAAAAGGCGCGAGAAAAAGTTAAGTATATATATAAGATAGTTCATCTGGAATGTAACGCCCGATTAGCGCAGTGGAAGGTATCACCGCTTAGTAAACGAGTAGATGTGAGTTCGATCCTCACTATCGGTATTTTTTTTTTTTGGTGCGACAAATTTTTAACACAGTTTTTTTCTATTATTGACTTTCCTTTTTATGTGCTGAGCTCTTCATCAAGAAAACCTTATTTTACAGGAACTTAACGACTTACTGGCAGTGTTTGGCTTGAGTAGTACACAGAGTACCAATCGAGACAGAGGGCATCTCTTGCATGAAGAAAATAGCACAGAAGTGGTCATTGGTATGAGATTCATCAATTATATTCATAATAAGTAATCAATTCTTCAGTATTATACAGCAAAACTCTCGGCATTGTTCATTGAAATATTGATACAATATGAAAAAAACATTTTAGCAATAAAGTACAATGTCGGCTTGAACATCACTCTTTAATTTCGGAAGTGATATACTCATACGGAAACACATTTAATAAAACATTTAGAATAGCTTTCACTTATTGAGAACATTCTTGATAAAATCGGAAATATAATAATAGTTTCCTGGCAACTTTTCTTTCAGATGATATTGATATTTCCGTGGACGATCGTGTAGAACAATACATGTATTTGGCTACACCATATATACCTGCTGAACACGAGAATGATCCTGCTACAGTTTCATCTGCAGATCCTGATGACCCTCAGAGTGATCTCGAAATGATCAAGGATCAAATCCGTAATGGTTGTGAGTGTAGCAAACAATGCTTTAATCAATTTAATGAGAGAAAACTACTTGATCATGTGTTGAATTTGCGTGAAATGGAAAGAAACGAGAAAGAAATGTATATAATGGGAACAATTGATAAAGTAGCTTCGAATGCTAGATGTGAAGACGGTGAAAGAAAACGAACAAGATGGGAGTATACTCATGAAGGAAAGAAGGTATGTCGAAACGCATTTCTTTTGATTTTTGACATTGGGAAAAGAACTCTAGAAGGCATACTCAAACATATAATTGAACAGGGTGTTATACCTCGTGTTCATGGATTAACAGGAAAACAGTCAAATAATGCTCTTCCTAGGGAAGTGATTAAAGATGCCGTACAGTTCCTTGTTAATTATGCAGCTGAAGAAGGACTTCCTCAACCGGCACCACCCAGAGGACGTGATGGTATCCCTCCAATTTACCTTCCTGCATCAAACACTAAACTCTCAATACATAAAGAGTATGTAACCGCCTGCTTGCAAAATGACAAGCGTAGTGTTGGACTAACAACATTTAAAGATGTATGGAACAGGTGCGTGCCTCATATTAAGATAATGAATCCTCGTGAGGATGTGTGCAAAAAGTGCGAGGACTTCCGCCAAGAAATATCGTTAGCAAGAAACGAGGATGATAAATTATCTGCAACAGGAAAATACCATCAGCATGTGATTGACGCACGTTCAGAAAGGGCCGTATATGAACAATGTGTAAAGGATTCAACCGAAATGTTTCAGCAGCATTTGCCTTTGCCTGACTACAACATGGTACATTACACATTTGACTTCAGCCAGTACCTGAAATTACCTCACCATTCAAGGGAGAAGGGTCCCACGTTTTTTATACAGCCACGGAAAGTCCAGTTGTTTGGGTTCAGGATCGATGGGTACAAGCAATACAACTATCTGCTTGATGAGAACCAGACAATAGGTACGTTTTTTTTGCTGAGATCATCATCTTTTTTCACTCGATATTATACATTATACTTATACAAAAATTCAACAATAAATATTCTTCCAAAAGTAATTATTATTGAAACTTCAGAACAGATAAATTCATGCAGCCAATTAATAAATTTTTAAAGTGATTTTATTCTTTAAAACAGATCATCTGCTTATTATCAAAATCTGAATCATTAAAAAGAACTACGGCTTTAACAGGTCAAGACGGACAACTTGCTCACGGGCCAGACTCAGTAATTTCAATGTTGGATGATGCGTTCCGTAGGTTTGGATTAGCAGAAGATGAGTGCCGAATCCACGCAGATAACTGCTACGGTAAGTGCAAAAGTACAGACCTATCTATACTGCGATAAATGAAACTTTTGTCAAGATCGAATAAACATTATTATCTCTTCTTTATTTAATAAGTTACGAACTATCTTCGCGTACGTTTAGGAAACTATTTTTTATAAAACACGCTTACGTTTTTGAGTAAGTAAACCAAGTATTCGTTAACTTACAGAAAACGTACGAATTGTTTGTAAAACAGTGACCCAGTCTATAGTTCTGATATTCACCGCATCATCAGTCAATATCTGTACAGTATTATACACTGCATTAAATAAGAGTTTCACTGTTACGTGTTGGTGCAGTTACAAACTTACATAGAGATAAATTGTATACTTATAGTATATATTTTTGTCCCCGAATACAAGACAGATTGTAAATGGCGCCTATAATTAAATTTCAGGTCAAAACAAAAACCGTTACATACTTGCTTACCTTAGCTGGAGAACAATGACCAATCGACATAAATCTGTTACATATATGATGCAGCTACCCGGACACACACGGTAAGACTCGATTAAGAAAATAATGTAATGAATAAAAACAAAAACACAAATTTGTATACAGAATTGTAACTTTGTAACATCAATGTTGAAGTCATTCTTTTCATTCTCATTTAATAGACGCGTTATTAAAATAGTGTTGCATGTCCTTGTTATATTAGTATTCAAAATAAAATATACATGTATGCCGGGAAATCAGCGTCGGTTTGTGTTTATGAATTATTTTATAAGGATGCAAAACACACAGCACTGAATTTAATCGAATTCCGTAACACAATTTTATGTTTAAACTTTGTGTAAAATGTATTTATCTGTTTTTATTCCAAATAGATGCCTTATAGATGCTGGATTTGGTCGGATAAAAGAGCTGTACCGTAGGTCAGATGTAGACACCGTTGAACAAGCAGGAGATGTAGTAGCTCAGTCATCTCACAGCAATGAAGCAGTTATGTATGGGAATGGAAACTGGACATGGAGGCAGTGGAAATCTTTTTTTACAGACCGATTCAAAAAGGTCCCGAACATTGCCAAGTATCACAGTTTTCGTTTCACCGCAGACGAACCCGGCGTTGTGTACATGAAAATATCTGCAACGGACGAAGCGGAAGTGAGATTTGTCATCTGTAAGACTCATCTTCTACAAATGGAACCATCCACTCTCCCGCCTGAACTTCTCCCGGGAGGTTTTAGCTCGGAACGAAACCAGTATTTGTATAGGCACGTTCGACCGCTTGTGAGACAGCCGTATCAGGACAGTTTTTGTCTCCCTCCAACATTATAACATTTGAATGACAGTCAAATGCAAATGCATTTATCCCGTTTAATAAGGACATAAATAGAGTGTATTAAAGAGGAATTAATTTGAATACAAACAGTGTTACATTCTTGGGAAAGAACACTTAAACACATTTGTATTAAAAATATTATGTATTTGATCTGTTAAATGTAGGGCTTTTATTTATAATTTTCTAACAATTGTTTTACATTAGTTAAAGACTGACGAAATGATATGATATTTGTTTAAGCATTTATTTAAACATAAATGATGATTTTTTTAAATCTGGTGCACTGTATTAATAAAACATAATCATTGCATTTGCACACACGTTACACCTACGCATGTCAATATTTCGACGTCATCGTGACGTTACGGGAGTAAATTCGTTAAATAGTGACGTTACGTTGCTCGAGTTTACACTTTTTTGTTGCCTGGTAAGTATATAAATATATACATTTCTGAAAAGAAGATTCTTAGCTGAAAAAGATTATACAAAAAAACGAAAATGTCAAAAAATCACGATAAGCCACATTTTAACCTGATGCGGCTCATACATGTTCCACAACAGTAAATGCACAATAGCATGTTAATAGTGTAAAATCGTGTTAATCGGCAGATTTCAGCGTTTATTCTAATATGCCTATGGTATATTTCTATCGTCAATTCGAGTGCTTTAATATTATTAAAGCATTCGGAAAAGTAGGCGGAGTTTCGGACATGGAAGTAGCTCCTTCCGACTTTTCTAATTTACTCCCGTGCACTAAATGAGATATAGAAATAGAAATAATATCTGCATAAATACATCAGTCGCATGAAAAAGTTGTGTTTAAGAACCTAAATATTATTTTTGATTACGTCAAGTAAGCCTTAGAATACCATCACCTTGCTTTCCTTTAAAAAGGCCAAGAAAATCAGCATTAACAGTCATACAATGTTTTGATTTCGGCAGACAAAACAATGAATGAAAATGTTTACGTCATCACACTGACGTCATTACTCCACGTTAAAACGTTGTACAGTTCAAATTAACGGTACGCATTTAATCGATTGCCTTCTTTGTTAGGTTCTGAATCTGACGTCTTTTGCATAATGTCACAGTCAGGTATTTTTTTATATTTTATGTATGAGATGATTTAACTAAAATAAGTTTGTATAATATAGTTATGTATGATATCTTGAATGGTTACCCGAATAGGGGAGTGAATTCCAACAGCAACTATTTATGCTATTTTATACATTACCGCCGAACTGAAAAAAGGTCCATAGTAGTTACGATAGTTTTCAAAAAATCGGCTTATAAAAATCGAATTCGCCCTCGAGAATTATTTCGCCAGGCACATCGCCTCCGGGGAATGCTTCAATTTCGATAAAGCACTCCAACCCATAGATTATTTCTTAAGTATGCAGCGTTTGGTCCTTATTATATTCACTAATCCTTCTGGTATATCCTATTCATTTAATTTATAATTGATACATTTATATATATAGTCATATACCGCTCTTAAGTACAGCTTCCAATTTAGCAGTTTTGTGCCGTTTTCGCCGAATATAGCCACAGTGACGGTTGTGCAATGGAAACTAGACGTACGCGAAATGTGTGAGATTTATTCGGGTTGGCGAAACATGGTAAAAATTTCAGAAACTACCAGTCGCTGTTTCAAAACGGATTGCATTTGGGCCTTGAAGTAAACATTTACAGAAAATATAAATACTAATGCTCTATCTGCAATAGGTTTTAATAAATATGCACTATTCTAGATGAAGTAATTTAGGCTGAAACTGGGTCGATGTGTAAACTGTGTTGTTAACATTTTTATTGATATAATTATTTTTTAGTATTATTTATATAGTCATTAGGCTTTTTTAAAGCTAAAATGCACTGTTTGGGTCCCAGCTTCGCCATTTCACCTGTGATTTATCATTAAACTATTGTGTGGCTTTGTAGCAAGTTAGGATAACTGCACTGTTTATTACCGGATTTTAGTACAATGTCAGTAACTTAACCAAAGTCTCAGTATCGTAAAGGAATTTATTCACTACTACCGATACGGTGATGAATTGATTATTGTCACCTCAACAGTGGATTGTTAGTTACGTGACCCCAAACATGAGTTGCGCTGAGGCGAAACGCAATAAAAGAGGTTTTGGATATAAAATATGACTACAAAAGATTAATATAGAATTGAATCAGTGTCTGTGATTGAATATGTTCCAATGAGTAATATTGTCATACTTTTTCTACAGCTTATAAGACCAAAGACGCATAGTAAAATTCCGAATACTTGTGTATGTTTACTAACAACACTGCGGTTTAAAAAGACTTTGCAATGATGTTGTTGAAAAGACACAGCCTAAACCGCGGTACTATTTTGAATTACATAAAAGCTGTAAGTAAAGCATTAATCGGACAAGGTGTTTACAGTAATTTACGAAACAATTATCGCAATAAGAGTGTCTTCGTAGTGCTGCTAGAACTTAAGTACTTACAGTTCTTGTCTCACCAATGTTTGTAGGATACCAATTATAGAAAGTTATTATACTGGCCTTTGTTTGCTCAAAAACATATTTCTCGATACATTATCTTCTCAGAAACGCGTGATATCATCTTATGTACATTCAATACATTACTGATATTTGGATAAATAATCCATTTGGTGAATGGTATGCCCTTTAAATAGGTAATATTTTGCTCCTATGTATCAAAATAATACATCGCTTTCTCTTTAAAACCGATGTTATCAATTCCCCCCCCCCCCATTCTATCAATAGAACACAATAGTTTATGCCAGTTTAGGTATTTAAAGTGGTTACCAGTTGATAAACGGGTAAACCCAATTATTTTGGGTCATGTTTTCAAAGTTAAGTCAGGCATAGCTCCAGATTACCTGGGAGAACATTTTAACCCTGTACACTCATTACACACTCATTGTACAAAGTTTAGGGTAACTTCTTGTCCCAATCCTGATGATCCATCCAGGTTAAATTTTAATGACAGTGGTTGTTTTTGTATTCCCAAGGTGAAGGGATTTGGTAAAAAGTATTTTGCCTATCAGGGGTGTGTCTTTTGGAATAACTTTCCATAGTTGATACGTAATATAACTGTTTTTAAGCATTTTAAGGAAGCCGTCAAACTTCATTTTTTGTCCTAGTTTTAACATTATGTCTTATCATTCTTAACGATCTCTTTGTATTTTTGTTTTAGTGTCTTATCATTCTTAACGATCTCCTTGCATTTTTAAGTTTAATGCTTGGATAGGTATATTTGGTATATCACTTTTTAATCTTGTCTGTGATTTTAGTGTCATAAAACTGACTGATGCTCATATAACTGAATTTGTTTTTGTTATACAGTACTTTGATCTCATCCATAAATTGATGTTCTGTGATATTATACAAATGTGATACCATTGATTCATTTGAAGTAAATAATCGTGCCTTCCGTGGTGTGTCATCAATGTCAAGGACCACAATGGAAATAAGGGAGAATCACTTTTCCCTTTTTGTGTTATCCTTGGTATTGATGTGCATATCATGGTTTATAAACTTGTGTATACATCTAATTATCTGTATATGTATGCATCATGTTTGTTTTAACAATGTTTGTACATCTGTGATATGCTAAACTAAATCTATCTATCTATCTATAATATCTGACAGTCATACCATTCATTTAAAAAGATATGTTTTGGCAACAATGTACATTATTGTAGTGTCATTTGTTTTCTTCAATTTCCGAAAGTGTCAGTATTACTGATGACTTTTAAAGTCGCAATAGCAATCAAATCAACTTAAGCTGGGGGGGGGGGAAATTAAACTGTTTCCTGGGCTCCTTATGAAATAGTGTTAATGCTAGTAAATATGAAAGTCAAATATTAGAAAAAAGAGTCGGTAAAAAGTTTATAGCAACAACATTAATATCCAAAGAAATTGACGTAAACACATCTGCATGAAAATCGCACAGTATTCACACTTTGTTGTGAACTTAGGAAAATATCACCCAAGCATTGAAATTAATTAAAAGATCGTCTATGAAGTTTACTAATTCTCGTGGTTTCGAGACGTCGTTCTAAAGGATCTTAATTTTGTAAAAGACCGGTTATAGCAAAGGAAGTGTAGTGCAAAATGACAATTTTAACATGCACACGCAAGAGGTAAACACGTATGACACCATTATTGCAGTTCACGACGTTGAGTTGACGTCGCTGTAACCGTCCCTGCTCCTGCATTATACACTTTTCATAGATGTAAATATTTTCAATATTTTATTTACAATTATCTTGATTCTTGGTAACCTGGTGCATGAAAGATTAAAATACATAATTGTTGTGTTTATTGATGTATTTCTAACGACCCTTTAGTGAGAGTAAAAGTCTCAATAATTTTGGGATGTTCCTCGTACATTCGGAATTTTATCAGTGATCGTAATCCGCCCGGAACTCAGAACTTACTGCCGCTATATTTCCGATTATTGTCTCATTTATTGTAGACTTTGTGGAGGTCCTAAAGTCTGCTGTTAGAAAACACAAGCAACAGTGAACTGAACTTACACGAAAAACATTTGAGCAAAGGGTTTTTCATGATAGTATACGGTATCGGATGTTTCTTATTCTTGATTTTAATGACAAACCTCAAATGGACAAAATGTATTCACAAGAGTAAAACGAGTAGCGGTTTTACAAAATTACGGACGAGAGCATATTACCCTGACGTTTGTTTTATCTAAATCAATTATTTTTTTCCTTGCAAACACGTTCTTAAAATTTAGATTAATCGATTGAACGACTCATTCAAGGTATAACCAATCGATGGTAATAATCCATAACTGTAGTGATCAAACGACTTAAAGCAATTTAGTGTTGGCATTTTCGTGTCCAATTGCACAATAGTATTCGCTGCACTTTAATTTGGGTAAATCAACAATTATAATCTGAGTCAGTAAATGGAGGGACAATGCTATTTTACAAAACATAATTTCAATCAAAAAGTAGGTTAAATGTTCATTTTGATACATTTACTACAGTAAATTTGTTGGTCGGCATGTTCTGCGCTTGACCAGTTTATTGTTGTAAATACAGCTAAATGAACACTTACCTATACATAGTGAACTATTATTAAACTTTGTTCCCTGATTCACCTCCTTAAATTAAGAAATGATATAGTTCAAGTGTTAACCTGTTTGCTAATTGTTTTTCGCAGTCGCTCAAGGGGTGCTGTAATGTCCAGCAAGATCGAGCATTCGTCTTCCAGTCTTCACACGAATTACGAGAGGCATTTTGTCTGTAACAATATCGTAAGCTGCCTTTTTGTTCTTCAATTGTAAAATTGCAAGCACTTCGTTCTGTGTCTAAATAGTTTATTTGTCCTGACTTTCTTTTTTTGAAAATACAAGACATTTTCCTAAACATGGATGATTTTGTCGGTGCATATTGACATAGACCTGTACCCTAGAAAATAAAAAGTTATTATATATTTGTTTAATTTCTGAACTCCATTTTTAAAGGTTTTCAGAATATTAGCACACACTTACTTATTAAAGTAATGTATTCATAAATTGTTTATAAATATGATATATATTTCAATGTCCTTTTTTTGTTCATGTTTATGTATATTGACCTCTAAAATGGATAAGTAAATTTTAATGAAATTATAAGAATTTACTTTCCCTTGCACTCATATATCATAAATCGCAAATTTACACTATAAAGCAGTGATTAGATTAATTAAGTGTATACATGTACCGACTCGGGGAAAAACATGGAAGCATTCGATACACTATTTCTTCTTTTTAACACATTTTCACCAATTACTTTTCTTAATTGTTGCAATAGTATTGGTCGATGTTTTCAATATAAGCTGAATAAAAACCTCACACAAAGTGTGTTGTTAAATTGCACGTGAATATGTAAAAAAACAAAAATAATATCAAACAGGGAATGCCACGTACCAAAAACGCAGCCTCCCCAAAACGAGCCCCACAGCACCCAGAAGTGCACACACACACACACACACGCACGCACGCACGCACGCACACACACACACACACAACACACACTAGCATACAAAGCAAACACACGAGGACAAAACGAACAATTAAAGGAACACAGTGGGGCACCGCCTTGGAACGGTCAGTGGCAAAAACACCACTGGGGAGCTTAAAAATGTAAAAATGTAAAGAAATAAACGCCTGGATCAAGACTGTTTCTAAAATTTACGTAAGGGGTTCTGAAAGGTGTAAAACAATTAGGGGGACATGAACATTAAAAGTATTATGTAAGGAGTTTTAATGAGTGTCCAAAACAATTTAATCGTTTCAACTGGTTCTTGTTGTGAATTTACTCGAGTTGTCAAAGTAAAAAAATGAAATTAATAAATTCTTTAGTCATCAATAACAAACGAAAATTAGACAAAAAAGAAATTTTAAATCAGGAACTAAAATTTAATAGGCAAGTATATAGCTCTGATGCAAACATCTTACATAAAGAAACCTTTCTCAACTCAATTGGCTTAAAAAATAAATTAACGAGCGAGTTTTCAAATAAGTGCGAAGGTCTGTTTACATACGAAGAATTTTATCAAACTATTAACGATACGAAACTCAATAAAAGCCCTTGCTTTGACGGCTTAACGGTGGAATTCTACGTGAAATTATGGCAACTAATTAGACAACTGGTAGTCGAGTCTTTAAATGAAGGAAATACTAAAGGTGAAATGTCCCGAACTCTAAAACAAAGCGTTTTATCTTTGATTTATAAAAAAGGTAATCCTGAAAATATCGAAAACTGGAGACCTATTTCCTTTTTAAATACAGACTATAAATAAGCAGCGAGAATTTTAGCTAAACGATTACAGTTTATTCCCATTAATAATAAGTTTTGACCAACAAGGATATGTAAAAAAATAGATATATCAGTTACAATATACGTCAATTTCAAAACATAATAGAATACCCAGATCTACTCGATTTAGACGGTATAATTATATTTCTAGACTTCAAAAAGGCATTTTATATTGTGGAATGGGATTTTATGCTGAATGTTTTGGGTAAATTTTATTTTAAAAAGTCTTTTCGTAAGTAGGTCAAAGCATTATACTGCCATATCTGTTCATGTGTAATAAACAATGGCTGGAAATCAGATTTGTTTAAAGTGTCACGTGGTGTAAGACAAGGATGTCCGTTATCAGCTCTGACTTTTATCATTGTATATGAAATTTTGGCGACAAAAATTAGACAATGTCCAGCTATTCATGGAATTTCTATAAGGACTTAAGAATGTATCAAACATTTAAACATAATTCAACTGGCCTATGATCCCACTCTTTTTCTGAAAGATAAGTCTTGCAATAGGAATTAGTGAATAATTTGGAATACCTTCTGGTCTTAAACTAAACAAAACTAAAACGGAAGGCTTATTTGTAGGAAAACACAATATTAAAATGTGAGTTTCTCCTTTCAAACAAGAGCAAGCGTAAATTAACGTTTAATGGTAAAGCTTTAGTAATTAAATCTTTAGTACTACCAAATTAAACGTATCTTATTCAAAACATGGAAATGCAAAAAAAAGTTGTCAGTCAAATCAATTCTACATTTTTAAATGTTTTTTGGGATGTGAAAACGGACAAAATAAGACGTAAAATCACCATAAGACATACTTTCGATGGCGGTATTGATATGATAGACATAAACATGTTTTTAGAAATAATGAAGATAAAATAGGTAAACAATTACAACGGACAGTACCGATTGGAAAGTCATACTTTTTGAATCGGTATGGAAATAATCTTTTGATTTTCATCATGAATGTAGATTCATTCAAATCCTTTCCTTTAACTTAATTCCCTATGTCTTCTTTCTATAAAACATTGCTAGACATATAGATTGATGTTTATAAAAATAAGCTTAACACAAGTAAACTTGAGTTATTCCGGGAAATAAGAAAGCAAGTAATTTGGGGTAATCGTTTCATTAAAAACAAAGAAAAATGTTTAATATTCAAAGCCTGGATAGATTGTAAAATTATTTTTATAGATTATATTCATCCGAAACAGGAGAAATTGATGTAAATGGAATATTTTGTAACCAGGATCACAAGCAAAACTGGGTGTCTAAAATTAACATAATGCAAAAAAATGTATTCAGTCCTACAAAATTATCTAGTCAGGTTGCTTGATTTCAGCAAGGGCTTATCAGCAAGGCAAGTCATTTATAACTGTTAATGTCACATAAAACTCGGGAATGTAACAGCCTCAAATTAATCTTAGAGTAAGCAATATCATATTACAACAACGGAGTTTTTCACAGGTGTTATAAATGAACACAGTATTTCACAGATTGTATCATACATGTTTTAAATACGTGTACTTTCTTAGAAACAGATTTTGGTTATTTAACATGCAAGTGTAATATCTTAAAATGAAGTATTTCATCATGTACGTACTGGTAAAATTATTTTAGCTCAACTTTTCGAAGAAAAGGGAGCTATCCTACGAGCCTCGCCGTCAGAGTTGGTGTCACAAATTGGTTAAGCTTTACCCACATTTTTGCTAAACCATTAGAGATACAGCTGTTTGAAACTTGCAATACTTATATACCGTCATTACCACTCTGTGAAGAATTTTGTCAGAATTATTTCCCTTTTTCGAAATACATGTAGAAAATACATTGAACTAAGTTAAGTTTTCCGCACCACACCACTTTTTTTCAAAATCATTAGAAGTATTGCTTTGAAATTTACAATATTTACATTGTATTTATCTTCAGCACCTCCATCGACTGACAAGAGCACATACTGGTAGCTCTGTGAAGGTTTTGGCAAGAATTATGGCCCTTTTTGACTTAAAGGTCCCATTGATTGAAAAATTTTCTTTTTAACATTTGAATATTATTCGTCAGCAAATGCAAATTTGATAATTTTTAACGAAAAATACTGAGTGGTTACCTGTCCGTAAGCCGATAAAGTTCTCAAAAAACACACCTGTACGGAAAGTGACGATAATATTTCCGGAAACCTACGAGCGGCAGTTTCGGAATCGCTAGCCTGGAGTGACGTCATACGCAGTACAATCGTCCCCGATAACAGGTACTCTAACAACAACGAAAGCGATAATTTCATCTTATGAGGCATCTTCAGAGAGTAGAGATGAGGAATTTTTGAGCCCGTAACGTATAGAACGAAGTCCGTGTAATGTTATAAAATTATTTGATTAAAGTATAAAAATACAGCAGTCATGTCGAGTTTTTTATATGCAAATGACACCGACTTCTGTTTCTGTTTGTTTCTATCAAAATGAAATCTATGTTTCATTCTTAAATGAGTAAGAAAAGTACATTGTAAATGTATCGAAACGATCTAAATGTACGCATGCACGTGACTTACAAACTATACAAATATGGACGATATTATTTCCATTGATGATAAAAATGAGAACACAAATGCTAGATCTAATTACAATATCTAAAATGATGAGCTTGATTTTTCATGACACGTTTTCTTGTGGGTAGTTTAAAGAATTAGATTTACATTTGAATTAAGAATGTAAATCAAAATAGTTTACACGATTTTGTTGGTTAAAAAACAATTCTGACGCAAATTTATTTGAAAACTCATTATAATTAAAATCACGATATCTACCTAAATACGTGTCAAATTTCACTTTAAGAAAAATATTTCATTCGAGTACATAAAATGTGTCATCGGCAACCAAAAAGATATACTTTCTGAACATTTATAGGGTTGCTGGAAACTTTCTTTTGCTGAATTGCTTTTTACCAAGTTGTATATATTTATGTTTTTCAAGATTGAAACTTTAAAACATAAATAATGGTTTCATAATTTTATTTGGGCACTTTGCATGTTAATAAACTATATTGTTGTTGTTTTTGTTGTTTTATATTGTTGTGTAATTATCAATTGCAATTGACCAGTGTGCAATATGCAAAAATGTGTGACCAGTTAGATTGCTGGCACCAATTAACAACAAATCATATCGCATCCTTTGTTGTGACTTATGCCCTTGGGCTAGATTAACTGTAATTCCTTCAATGGTTAGATCTACGCTTATTATTTACCATGGCAACGTTGTTAAAACGAGATATTGTTAAGGTTTTGAAACTTTTATGGATTACTGGAGAGTTCCGCACCATGTAAGTAAAACTTCTAGTAGAGTAACTGTTATATCTATATGTGGCCTTTGTTCTACTTTATTTATTTTTAAATGATCTTGAATATAAATGCAAGCTTTTTCATAAAGACTAGATCTTAAAAACATGTGTCTTAAATAATATCATAATATTCTGTAATAAAATACATTTTGTAACAAAAGTTTCAACCTAACATCCTCGTATATGATGTAATTCGACATGATTTAAGTTATACAAGTAAAGTTGCACTTGGGAAAATCTAGATTGGAAAAGTTTGTAACAAACAAAGTCTTAAACTTATTCCTAAAGAAAATAATCAAATTGAATAGATCGAGATCATTTTACAAAGGCCGCATTTAAAACACATTTTCTGTCTTTTCTTGTCGTGCATGAGCGACTGAGCGGACTTTCAACGCTTGGACCGTTTCACGCAGTTGCTACTGTAGATTTTTGAAACCTTCGTCATACAGTCACATGAAGTTCGGACCCGAAAAGATATATATGAAACACCCCGGGCCGACCATAAAACATATATAATTCGTATTATATATGCTTGATAGTCGGGCCGGGGTGTTTTATAAGAATGACTTTCCAGGGCCCAAACTTCAAGCGACTTCGTCCCTATTGTCTTAGTCACTGACTTTTTATATTAGAGTCCCAAGGTTACTGGTGTACATGTAGGCTTATTCTCTCACTCCATTTGTTGCTGCATCCACCCAGAACACACAAAGCGCCTCCCATTTACAAAAATAATATAAATAGTAAGTTAATCGTGTTTTTACACGGAGTTTCGTGTGCTCGTTTACTATAATCAATGTAACGGATCTATCTCGAGTACTGCAAGTGACGTCACACGGAAACTTTTCCGATATTTTACGGAAGTCGCCGAGGATCGTAATATTTGCATTTCGGTGAAATACCGGCCAATTTGTATTAGTGATTTATGTCCCAATAAACACGTTTCTTGTCGAAAATTTCCGCGGAGGAAATTAAGATTATTTGGTAGATAAACATGTTAGCTTTACATTGATACCACGCCCATTAAAATCCGTTCACTTTAGCTGTGTCTATCGCTCGCTAATTACCTACTCGTGTATACTAATACAAAAATGGTTGGAAGAAGGTCAGTGTACGCCGTTGAAATACGGTCTTATATTAAGAATCGTTGTATTCTTAGCATAGGGTGTAAAGACATTTTTGATGAAATATGTTCTGTTTATGGGCATAATGAAATGTCTTTTTCGACAATTATTCGTTGGTTTAAGAAATTCAAATGTGCGTTAGTTTCAACAGAAGATGCACAACAAGGCCGTCGGCCGGAAACAGCAACGTCTGCCAAGATGGTTGCTAGAGTGAAAGAAATAGTTGCTACTGATGCAAGATACACCGCTAGGCAAATAGCTAGTATGGTTGGCATCTTATTAGGAGCAGCTCATGCAATTCTGAAACGTAATTTGAAAGTGTAAAAGATCTATGCTAGATCAATTCCCCATCTGTTGACAGATGAGCAGAAAAAGGCACGCGTGCAATGGAAAATGTTGCTTAAACAGTTTTCATTTTACAATGCACGGTCTTTCGCAAATGTCGTCACTGGTGACGAGACATGGGTTCACATTTTTCAGCCCAAACAAAAGATTCAGAACAAAATATGGGCAACAAAGTCTGGCAAAAGACCATGCATTGCAAAGCGGACCAGGAGTGTCAAGAAGGTAATGTATGCCATATTCTTCACAAATCAGGGTCTGCCATTCAGGTTGCTGTACCTTAAGGCAAATCCGTAAATGAGTAGTTTTACAAGACTAAATGTCTTCGAAAACCGAAGCAATATTTCAAAAATCGAAGACCTGCAACTGGTTTGGCCAATGTCAGATTGCTACATGACAATGCATCATCGCACAAGGCGTCTATTGTACAATACTTTCTGAAGCAGGAAAGGGTTGTTGTGCTCTCTCATCCTCCGTATTCGACTGACCTTGCCCCGTGTGACTTCTTTTTGTTCCCAAGACTTAAAACGTTCAACTGGTTCTCGTTTTGAATGTACTAGAATGGTCAACAACCGAACAATACAAGGGCCTCACAAACAACAATTTCACTAATGGAATTCCGAAGATTAATCCCATGTAAATCTTGACATGAGACCTAAAACCTCTATTACAAAGGCAAACATAGCTGCTGTACAGATTTTCGTGAAACATGATGCCCGCTTGTAGATGAAAAATATGGCAAGTAGTACTGGCATATCAGAAGGCACCACGCAAAGTTTGAAGAAGCGTTTGTAACTTAGAAAGATTTGCGCTAGGTGGGTACGTCATCTGCTTACTGAGGAACAAAAGAAACAACGTCTAAAATGTTCCAAGAAACTTACAAAACCTGTTACAATCGGATTATTTCTTACTTGCTCACAGGTGACGAAACCACAAATAAGAGCCGGTAACAAGCAATGGAAACGAAAACTCAACCAGTCCCACGTATTGCCAAAGGAATCATCAGTATAAAAAAAATGTTGTACGCATTTTTAAAACTCTAGTGGGCCAGTTGTTCAAGTTTCTTGTCCATATGGTCATACAGTTAGTGGACGCGTCTATAAGAACTCTGTGCCGACGAAAGTTTAAAAGTGTTACAATAAAAAGCGTCCAAGCAAAGGATGGTCAGGTACTCATCTGATTCATGACACTTCCTCCTCTCACAGGTACGAGGACGATAAATCTTTCTTGGCGTCTGAAAACGTGTATGTTGTAAACCATCAGTCATACTCACCGAACCCGCGACCATTCGACTTTTTTCCAATAGCAGTGTCTTCAACAAATACCAAAAGAAGACATAAATCTAGCCGCATTTCACGACTAGGTAAAAGAATTGAAAAAATATTTTCAGTAAAGGTGGAATACTTTGGTAGTTTGCAATAAAATAAAACTATTTTTGATAAAACGCTGTCGTTTGGAAATCAAACCCAAATGATAAAACTGTTTGTATGACCTCTGCAGGAACAAAATGGAGTCGCTAAATTATTGCAAAAATTATGTCATCAGTTTTATCTGTTTTTTTGTTCGTATAACATTTCGAACCTAACACCATTGAGGTATAAGGTGCTATCTGCATTTTACATACTTTTGAGAAAAATCGATTTAAAAGGTTTGGGAAATCAGGGCAGTAAGTTACAGACAAATACTGTTGCATATATCAGCTTTATATTTAAGCCTTACATATCGTACAAGTTATGTTTCAGAAACATCTATAGTTCAATAGTATTGATCGATAATGTAAATAGCTCCTTTTGCCGTAAACAGTTTTTCAATAATTTTTTGGAGAATAAGGAGTTATCTGACATATAGTCCTGTGTAATCTATTGGAAAATATACCAACGCATTGGAGAAAAAGGTGCTATTTGACACAATAAAGCCTTGTCCTTTTACAAAACGTTGGCAATTACACTGTTTTACTACTCTACATCTGTTTATACACAATGTTTTCACTTTATATTCAGAGTCTTCTTCATTTGAAGAATAGTCTGGAATGTTGTCTTTACTTATTTTGCTGTCTGGCAAGTTCATGAAGTATCCGTGGACATCTTCTGGAATTATTCCCTTTGAACACAGATTTACTAGGTCTGCTTTCTTCTGTGTAGATATAGGGAGCCTGGATTCGTAACATAAATCCATTTCAGAGTCACATTCAGGCCATGACTTTGATCGACTTTTCGGGCGGAGGGATGCGGTATGCTGAGTATTGATTTGCATGAAATCATCGGCGTTGAATGTGTAGTTGACCAATAAAGTTTTGGGCTCACTCTGTTGTACTCGGATCCATCGCACTTTCAGCCAGTTCACTCTTGTGCCTGTGGTGGTTGTTTCGAAATTAAGGCTTTGTTTTTGTACGAATGATTTGAAATCAACAACATGATTGTACTTTAGAGGGACTGTGATGTATAGATTGTTTTTCCTCGACATGCATATCACAGTACTCCACTCTGATGGAACGAAGACCGATGTTTTTTTCTTTGCTTGTTCTATTGCTGAATGTACGGAATCACATTCCATCTGACTGTGTCCAGACAGCAAGAATTTGTGGTTAAGTGCCTTCAGCTGTGGTAGTTTTGAAATGCTGTAAAGATATGATGCAGCGACAAACTTGTTTCTATTTTGCCCACCACATGTATCGGAGAAGTACGTTATCTCATCTACAGTACTAGATGAACAAACAGACTGTGTATTCTTCATCAGACATGTTGCTATCTCACAGGCGCCACGTTTGCCATGCGTTTCATCCCAAAGATGACAAACAACATGCTTGTCTGCCAATGAGTAAACAGTTAAATTGTAACAACATAACTTCCTGGAATAGTACAGTTCACTTACAAGAGAACATGGAGTTGTGAGAACTGCCTGTAAGTCAAATGTAGCTACATAGTAGTTCTTATTTGTTTTTGCCTTTTGTTTGTCCTTTTCTTTTTCTTCTCGCGCCTCAATTTTCTTGTGTTGATGTTAGTTATATTCTTCTTTCAGTTCTTCGGTAAGCGAGTTCATCTCTTTGTGTCTAGAATACTTGGCACATAATGAACACTGGTCTTTCTTCGGTTTATAAAATGACAGATTAAAATCTTCGCAGAAGATCTGACGGTATTTGCTTTCCTTCGCAGCAGTGCGGCCTTTCTCTTTGCACAAATCGGAGTACAGTCGCCACATCTGCTTTATATTCAGGCCGTGGGCAAGGTACTGTTTCTTTGAACTCCTTCTTGTATAATGGGATTCCATTCTAGGAAAACTATTTATGTGTGCCCGTATAAAATTTACATGATTTTCACTAATCTTGGTAGCTGGTGCTTTGCGACCTCTCATGTCCTCTCCATGAAATGTTCCATGTTCTTTTCTCGCTAAGGTGTATGAAAGAAGTTTCCGCCCAACGTCAAGTGTTTTACAAAAGAATTTCTACACACACGCTCCTTTCTGTCTCCAAGAACGAGGTGATATTGCAATGTGTTTTGTCTCCGTCCTGATGATTTTCGTACAGGTGTTTCTTTTGTTATCATGTCACATATAAAACATCGCTGTCGTTCATAGTTTGGAAGCTTGTAGTATATTTCAAATATTTCCTTTCGTTCACTCTCGGTAAATTTTTTGTTACATTTAAATTTGCATTTGTCACAATCTTGTTTTTGGACACATTTCCCATCTATATTCTTTCCAGCTTTGGACACGTACGGCTTCCCTTGACATTTCAGAGTTTTACGCACATTTGACTTCCATGCACTGAAATTGCGTTTTTTCTTTCTACTTGAATGCTTCTTGGGAGGACTCTCATAGTCGGCCCGCTTGTGTGGTGTGACCGTTGTATCAGTTCGTTTACCTGCATTTTCAACTGTACTGTTGGTCATTTTTTTCTGGGGCGTCAAATGCTCATTGGCAAGTACAGACTGGTCAGTTGTAATTGTTGAATGAACGTCTAAGTGCGATGTTTCACTGGAAGGAATCTGAGCAGGCATTGTTGCGTCATAATGTTCTTCTTGTCTGATGGCAAGATATGCTATTTCAATGCGTCTGTTTCCATTGCCTGCAGTTGAGTCCGTGGGTTTTATATCAATGACTGGTGTTGCCAAAGAACTCGAATATATTCTTAGAATGCTATTATATATTTCTGCAATTGCCATTGGTAAGCAGTCAGCGATACTAGAATTCGATTGTCCGCTTCTTCTCAAACTTTCAGCCTCCCATTTGAATGTTTCAGTTTGATCCATTTCCTCTGAAACTGATGTAACAAAAGCACAGAAACGATCTTTTTTTGTAACATGTAGTCACAAACAGAGTTCCTAAATCGATTCAAATCTGTCAACTCGGGATCTTGAACACTTCTTGCAACTGCCGCAAAGAAACAGTTTCCATCTGATGCAACAGGTACACGTTTAATCTCATTCGATGAAAGCAAATGATCTAATCTATCCTCGTGTATTTTTCTTGTATGGGCCTTAATTGTTTGTAAAGTTTTACTCAAACGCAAAGCTTTGTTGATGTTTGGGGTTCTTTTCTCGGCCTCCTTTCTGCTTCTCCTTTCTTTCAATGTTTTAATGGTTTTCTTCAGTTTTTCAAGCAACAAATTTCCCTTAGACTTCCTTTGGTACGTTCTCTGTTTGGATGTAGTACATGTGGTGGGTATTTTCTTCCAAGATTTGTTTCTTTCTTGGACATTTTTATAGCCCCGTTTTCTCTTTCTTGTGACTTTTACCATTTCCTCCACCTCAGAGTCACTTGAATTAGCCATGTCTTTATCTGGGTTGTATGACTCATCCTGAAAGCTATCGTCAGAATGTCCACTTTCTGATTCAAGTATTTTCCTCTTAACCGGTCTTCGATGTTGTTGTTCTATTCTTGTATGTAATTCTGCAAGAGGTATATTATCATCTGAAGAGCCGCTCGAATCACAAACTGTTGATTTCCCTTCATATCCTATTTGGTCATCTTTTGCTTCTGTAAATGAAAAAAATGGATTCAGAAAAAACACCATTATTGCATTGCCTCTATATTGTCTAAGATTTATATATCATCGCTCCCTTCGTAGAATAAAATAGGTTTACTTTTTAACTTACATTTTATTACAATTTTAAATTTTAGAATTACAAACAAGTAAACACTGTTTTATTAAAACTAAGCAATACCTTCAATCCCACTGTCATTTACAATTCTGGCATATAGTTCCTCATCACTCCAATCCATACTTTGATCAGTATCCTGCAAACAACGCGTATGACAAATGATGAAATGGTAATGATATGTATTAAGTAATTAGTATATAATTGCATTATCTATATGGGTTAAAAATGTTGTGCATTATTACTTGCTATCATACTTTTAACAATCTATTTCAGTATGAAATAATTAACATTCATTTTTGTAATAAATAAAATGTGACTTACCTCTGCTATATTATCCACTACCTATATCATGCAAATATTTCCGAGTTTTGTAACTGAATTTCATCTCTAGCATTAATCATGCTTGTTATCAAAACAATGGCCTGAAATTTTACTCTTTATCTGTCCTCACCCAATTAGCATGTGATAGAAACAATGTAATGTTATTAATATCGCTTGGAGTAAAAGGAGCTATATACCAAATAGCTCTTTATTCACGTTGTTTGGTATAGCTCATAAGAAATTGTTAAGTGGTAAAAGGGAACATCTGACAGATGGCCCCTTTTACCCCAAACCGGTATGCAGATAACACCATATACCACTTACTTATTTTAGTTTATGTAGATAGACCCTTTCTACTTCTATTAATATTTTTGAATATAATAACAGTACAAGCTTGATATTTTAAGAGAACAAGGACATGATAAAATGCTACTCATATATGCAAAAAAAACATTTTTGGCAAAATTGTTAGATAGCACCTTTTACCTCTCAGGGGGCGAAATGTTATGTTAATTTTATGTGAAATTTGTAGCAAACATCTACATATAAATATTCAAAGTCTAAAAAATCCTGGACGTCATAAATATTGAAACTGTCGAACAGGTGAAGACAGTGATAAGTAAACCGCCCAATGATCGGTAAAGAGAGTATTACATTATATAACTAACTCTTCCAGCGCTACAAGTATCTTCAGAATACTAAAATATGATTTCATTCTGCAAACAACCGGTCATATAATTGAGTGGTTTACTCACACTTTCTGAACCAACGTTATTTCCTCCGAGACTGATCGCGAATGGCCACCTCACTTCCAAGATTTAAGTCCCCTAAAATTATTTGTATTGGTATCTGAAAGAATGGGTATAAATACCTCTTTCAGCAAACACTGAGGACATTGAAACTGTCATTTACAAATTTAATCCACACAATGTTACATGGATCAGAACTCTAAAATCTCATTATTTTCGCAGACTCTCTGTTACTGAAAAGCCTTTAAATGCGTGTTAATTTGTTGTCATCAAAATATTACGATACTCATTGATTGTACGCTGCCACGTAATTCGTAATTAATTTAGTTCAGCACAGTTCTAACTGCTATTATTATGTCCGTTTCGTAATGTCGTAAACTAAATAAAACATAATTTGCCAATCGCAATCAATTATGGATCCTGTTATCCAATTTTCCTTTGACGTAGGTCTGTAAATACGAGCTTATACTCTTTGATTTACTTCAAACTTGCAAAATTTCCGCGCATCAGTCAATGAAATTTTATGCGCGATGTATATGCGCGGGCTTTGATGTCAGGTTAAATCAAGTATAACTCCGTGCACACATTTCGCCCGAGCTTAGCGGGATATTTACCAATAATCTAATGAGATATTTTTCTATAACTAAGCAAAAAATGATTGTAATTTCAGAGTCTAGTCGCCTTGACATTCCATTGAACTGACCGTTGAAACTTTCACATGCGCCGTTCGCACTGAGTTATGCAATTGACGTTCTAATGTGATAGATTCCGTTATCACTCTTTGCAAATATTTTGCTGTCTAACTGTACACCATCATCAGACACGCAAATTGTAGGTAAACCGTTTCTAGCAAATACAGATCGCATTATTTGATTTTTTTTTTGATTTTTTCTACCGTAGCATATTTCATTTCTACAATTTCGGCCTCTTTGAATGCGCGTCTATCTATAGCACAGAACATTCTGCCAAAGACTGGTCCTACAAAATATTCATGTACACGTTCCTAGCTTGAAATTGACTATTTCCGATTTAAAAAGGTGTTAATGGTTTGCAATGTTGTTGACTTTTTCAATTCTCCCGAATACTCTTTCAATGTACAATAAGAGGAAACTAATTAAATATTTCCAAATATGGGTTTGAATCTTCTGTTTGAGAACAGCGAAATGACTACCAGTGTCAACTTTCTTTGTAGCTTTTGCCCAATCGATCGACTGTTGGAGTAATCCGTATTTTGTTGTTTTTTTCCCTCCGTAATTAGTTAACAACTATGACGTTTTCATCATAATCATTGTCTGCCAAATGATTGTTTTTCAATTTCTTGCATAATGATGTAATGTGTCATTTTGTTCTACAAAGACGACAAACTTCATTTGTAAGTCTACAAGGTTTGCATGCGAGTGGTTAAAGCTCTCGGCTACTAATCCTGATGTCCCCGGTTTGAATCCCGTCCGGGTTACTTGAAATATTTGAAATACTTTTCTGTGTGTCCCACCCATCTAGAAAAAAAGAGGTTGTCTCTATACAAGGTTGTATCGGTGCTATACAACGGGCACGTTTAAGAACCAAGGGGTCTATTCGTAAAAGAGCTAGGGTGTAGTACCCAGATTTCTGTTTATCTGCATCTGCCCCTCAACTCGTAAGCGCCTGTCAGAGGTCTTGGCAATATTGGGAAAGGGTTGACATGGAATATAAACAATCTAAATTAACATTTAAATCAATAGTTTTGTGATTCGTGAATCGTTTTGCCACAGTGCTAACACGGGTTTGTTGACCTGACATTTTCGTTGACTGTAGCGATTCACCTAATGGATGGAAATTGATGCTGATGACAAAAGTCGGCTGTATTTTGTTTTCACTGTTTCCACTCCAATGGCAATATTTCTTGCTTTATTTTTGGGTCTGCCGTCAGCAATCTAAAGAAAATGTTCTTTTTAATTATTTCGTCTTTCATGCAGCATACAAAACAATATCGTATTGCATCCGCCAAATTTGCACAGGAATCACAAAAATACAATAATTGTGTAGGGAGGCAACATGATACTTGACAGCGATCCCTGTCCGCAATCACTTGCAGTTTGGATAACAAATGACCACGTAATAACGCACATAGTTGCTCAAAAATCTTTACAGATGCTTTTGTAGAGCTGTTGGGTGGCGTAAAAGTCCAAAGGTTTTCTCACCTAACATTGGCAAGAACTCTACCCGTTTCTTTTCGTCGGGAATTTCATTGACTTTGACGTACTGTCCTTACATTCCTTGTAGGCTAACAACGATTCGGAATCACTGTTTAACGGACTTAAACGTTCGTATTTATCACTTAATAAACAGATAAAGTTATCGAAATGAAACAACTACATTTGTATTTGATTTTCTCGTCGCCAGATATATTTTGTATGTGGACAAATAACAGAACAACTTTACAGTTCAGTGGCTATTTATACGCACGTGAAAAATAATACCAGGATGTTTTGCCTGATACGAGCATGCATATTACATTACCATAATATTATAAACTTCTCAAATGACTTTTTTTAAGTGTTATGCCTTATACCGTTATATACAAAACAAAACTGGTGTATGTCTGGTTTAAGACTGTGCCTTCCTGTTCATTGTATAATGATGTGTTTATAGAAAATGCAGACATACAGAATAAACAGATAATATTCTCAACCCTGACAACATGAGCATATTGTATGCCAGTATGTTATGTAAATTACAAACTAGTGAATAACAAGTGCATTTAATCAAACTTTTATCATCACGATTATCTAAAAAAATAAATATTAACCGCAGATTAATCAAACTTACAGAAGCGCCTGTTGTGACATTTTAGGACTTGCAGAACAGCAGTGTTATTGTGGTAATATCAAGTTCTCAATGTTGTATTACCGAGAAGAAGATCCACTGAACAAATTCCTATGGCTGTCATTAGAGCTGCTACTAATGTCATTTATTTGTATCTATTGAAATTCAAACAAACCTAAAAACAAAAATAATATCAAACAGGGAATGCCACGTACCAAAAACGCAGCCTCCCCAAAACGAACCCCACAGCACCCAGAAGTGCACACCACCAACACACACACACACACGCGCGCATACACACACGACACACACACACAATCATGTACACACACACATATACACTACCAACACACACTAGCATACAAAGCAAACACACGAGGACAAAACGAACAATTAAATTAAATTACTAACCCTGCCTGTCACCTCTATTTTGTTATGTCATTATATTGAATAACTTTACTGAGTTTGTTCAATGAAAACGTATTTACAATTTCTTTGATTTAGATGTATAAACTGAGCACTTTGTTATAAAACAATACTATCTTTACACGAGTATATATTTGGGTATTTCATATTCATATTATCAAAATGTCGATAGCTGTTGGGTTGTTTTTGCGATTAAAACCATATATTTTCTATAGTCTGCTTACTGATTGAGAGACTGTGCGTTTTTCCAGAAAACGTTTTAAATCTATCAAATTAAGCTTCTTAGTTGAAAGCTTAAAATTAAGTATTTTATCTTCAACTGATATCGAGTTGAGAATGACAATTGGAAAAGGGTAAAATATGGATTAACTATGCAAAATAATGACTTTATATTACCTTTTCATTCCTTGTGCGATATACTGCAGATATTATTTCTCTTGGGTAAAGTAATTCTACTTCTAAATGTATCAATCCCGTCCATAATGCTTTGAAAATAACTGTGTAAGTCCCGTCATAATTATCCCACACGATTCCAGATGAAAACGCATTTTTGTCAGTACTCCACATTCGTGCACGTAAGTGATCGCCGCCAAAGAACTTTGATTTATTGTATCCGTCGGAAATGTGTGCACTTAATTTTATTTCCTCACCAAGCTTAAAAACAGGTCCACCTATAAAATACACGTTGCAATTAGTTCACAAAAGAAACTGCTATTGTTAAATACTATATATTTGTTCAATATATGCATCACATTTAACGTTTTAAGCCAATTTTATCAGGGCGATTTATATTTAGTCTAAAGAAAAATAGTTAATGGTATCACAATGATTAAAAAGTGTTATAAAGCGTTCACTGAGGATTATTTTTTTGAGTAACACAGATTTATAGTCATAATTGATTTTTTTGTAAACGTTTGCTTGTTTTATTTCAAACAATGTCGTTTTATAAAACCAATAGTATGCTTACTAAATTCTGAAAAGGGTTGATTATATTATTGTACTATTCCTGTATTAGGTAAACAAATAGGAATGGGGGTAGGAATATTTCATAAATGCAGCTATCAAATATTACATAAAAACAACTATATTCCTTTTGTTTATCGTGAGCTTTAACACATAAGAAGTTGATAAATAATGTGTGTCAGAGTCGATGAAAGGAAATTCGATATTCGAAAAGCTTGCGCTAAAGGAGTACTAAATATAATCAAAGTATCTGCATTTAAATCTTTAGTATGCGGTAATCTGCTGACGAAATTATTTAAATATTTTGTGATAGTATATGAAGTAATCATAAATATATTTTCATCAAAGAAATATACATTTTTGAAATGGAGATCGTCTACAATTTAAAAGTGTTTCAGCGAGTGCAGCTCCGCTTAAAAAGAAAAAGCTTATCTTACTACAAAGGTCATCAGTAAAATCATAAACTTTGCAAAACATTCAAAAGCAATAATAAACGCATTGTACTACGGATAAATTTGATGTCTGAAATTAAAGAACAAACCTTCTAACGCAAGTGTTGAGTGTGATGGGTCACTTGCCTTTTTGCTATCGTTGCAGGCGTCAAACAATATGTAATCTGATCTACACGATAAGAAGTCCTTTTCAGTACGGATAACAGTTAGTTGTTCAAAACTCACACCCTGTAATAACTGATTGATTGATTGATTTTTTTCCATAAAGATGAGTATTTTTTTAACAAACAAAGAAAATAAAACATTTCCACACAGGTCTTCAATTTTCAGATTGGTTCATGTCATATCTAACGGGTCGAAAACAAAATGTTTGTGTTAATAATGTTTATTCTGACTTTCAGCCTGTTACATATGATGTTCCAGAGGGCAGTATTCTAGGCCCTTATTGTTTCTTTGTTATGTAAATGATATGAAAATAAGTATTGATCCAACATGTAAACTGATAATATATGCTGATGATAGTGCAATTCGTTTTGCTTACAAAGATCCAAATGTCATATCTGAAAAACTAAGAACTGTCTTAGAATCATGTTCATCTTGGTTAGTTGACAATAAGTTATCACGTCATCTGGGTTAAACTGGGTGTATTTTATTTGGTCATAAAAGGAAATTAGAAAGTTTTAAAGTTACTTCGGTATTAGATTATAAAACTTAGAAACATTGTGCTCTGTCCTTATCCAATGTCATATAGACTATGCTTGTTCCTTTTGGTATCCTAGTTTAAGTAAATGTTTTAAAGATAAACTCCAGATATGTCAAAATAAAATTGTCAAATCTATAAATGTAGGAGTCCAAGGGAAAGTGTTACTGTAATTGTAAAACTGATATGTCTGTTTTGAATATTGAAGCAAGAAACAAGCAGCTTCGTTTGAACGATGTGTTTAAAATTGTAAATAGTAGAAAGAAAGTTTTATGTTTACAAGAGGTTTGCATTCTCATTTTACCCGCTATAAAATAGATAACTAAAATTGGATAGTTAAAAAAAGCGGTAAAATGACATTTGTTAGATATGGCTAATATTTCTTAGGCCAAGTAGTTTATTTAGTTTATTTATTCATGATAGACTGAACAATATTTTTTCTAATTCTAATGCATTTTTTATCAAATAGAATTGTTTGTAGCGCATTGAAACATATTATCAATGTACCTATAACTTAATTCTCCATTTTCATGTGAACTTCCAAAAAAGTATTATTTTTCATTTTTTTATCTATAAGGAAATCATCAGGACGCCCATTGGAAATATGCTTCAGGGCTTTATGGGCAATCATAGGTTTAATACAGAGTTAATTTCAGCTAACAGATCTTTTAGAGTTTCTACATATATTAGTTAACTAATGTTTCTGTAATGTAGTTCATGAAAAATTCGAAAACAACTCGTTATGTGCTTATAAGTTTAGATGATATAAGTCTAAGTGAATAGTGATTATTAATTGTGATATAAAATTCATGTGTTAATTTAAGCATTCTGTGATACATATAAATATTAGTCGGTTTGATAATGTCGCTATTTATGAAATTAATCTAACTTTTACATATGTTGATTTTACCTGAGTAAAATCAATCACTCAATCCATCAACACAAATTAACAAATACGGAAAATACAGAGCAAAACGCTATTTCCACATAACAAAAAACAAACGTGGCACACATTATGCAAAGAAGGAGAAGACAGTAAACAACACAGGAATTTTAAAGCACTCTACAAAAATGAAATATGAAAATATGAAAAGAAAAATCAAGCACACACGCTAAAAAGCAAACCAAATACATATGAAGGAGTCCTTTTCAGTACAGCTAACGGCTAATTGCTCAGAATTCACATCCTGTATACTAGTTACTGTACATTAATACTCAATTACTTCCATGTCAATAATTTGTCTTGACAACCAACCGTCTCTGCAAATTAGATTTTAAACATAGTTTTTCAATCCCTCAAACTCATTTAGTAGACTCTACCATAGACAATTTAGCACGTTGTCCTGACCATATCTATAAAATAGCTATTGCGCAGTCGAAAATTGTGTATTCTTATATGCCTACGGTTCATTTCTTTAGTCAACTGAAGTGCTTTCATATGATTAAAGCACTCGGAAAAGTATGTGGAATTTCGGATTTTGGTAGAGGTCCACCAGACAATGCTACTTGCCAAAGATATTAGCTCTAGGCCTTATGTTTTCAGAGAAGATTTTTAAAGTTTTTCCGATATAGGCGTATGTAAAACTAAGTGACCCCCGTGTGGAATCAATTTTAACCCGGGTGTCATAATTTGAATAATCTCGGTAGAGGTCTACTAGACAATGTCACATGTCAAATATCTAAGCTCTAGGCTTTGTGGTTTCAGAGAAGAAGATGAAATTATTTGAACAAGCCAGGTGAGCTAACAATAATATATGTTATTAAATGAGTGATTTGATTTTGGCCCTGTTATTTGTCCGAGGGCATTCGTATCGGCCCGAGCCCGGAGGGCGAGGGCCAATAAGAGTGCCAGAGGACAAATGATAGGGCCTATATCAAATCACTCATATTATGACAATTTTATTAAATAACTAATCAAACTATAAATTATTCATTGTTTACATTGGCAGTAACTCGTCAGAAACAGACAGTACATGCAGAGCTGTAAATAGAAATACCTCTAACATATTCATTTCTGAAATAAAGATATTGATGTGGGTATTCATTTTCTTAGTTGGAGCATTTTCTATCCTTTAAATGGGTTCTCAGACAGAAATTGATTAAAAGTTAACTTTCATTTTTGCAATTGATTTCAACACAATTCAAGATGGCGGCAGTTTTCATTTTCAAGAAACTAAACATCTGAAAGTGTCAGCCAATCGGAAGCTCAGATTTCTCAAAAGCCAATCATTCGTCAGCAATCTTTTATTGGACCGGTCCAATAAGTGGTGTTGGCCCTGATTTTTTTTATTGGCCCTGTCTGTCAATTTTATGATATCTCTTCCTATTTTATTAGGTCAAGTAGTTCATGAATATTAGAGCCAATAAACAATAGTTATTTAATAAGAGTTGTTATAAACTTGTTCTCTCGAGTCTATATTCGGAACTTACAGTCTTATTACGATGCAGTTTGCTGTTATTTCCTGTTAAATACACGTCGTAAAATAAATACAAAATCATAGAAGCGACGGTAAGCAAGGACAGTGTTCTCATCCTGAAACAAAAGAAGAGAATTCCAAAGTTTTCTTGTATCTGTGGCACATGTTATACATATAAATGTGTGGAAGAGACAAGAAATATTGCAAAAATTGTAACTATCTTCCAAAACAATTGTCAATAGACTGCTTTATTCACACAAACAGGTTATACATTGTATGTCTAACTCTTCAAAGGATAAGCTTTAAGCTATATTATGCACAATTTTTCTGCAAGGTAAGCGTGTTTCTGTCAGGGCTCGAGTGTGTCCACCAATGATTTCCATGTTTCCCTCTGCCTCTCTAACCATTGCCATAAATGAGGTTCGGTAGTAAACAGCGTATTGTTCCCTGATTATAACACCTGTAGGAAAATCGTTTGTTTCCTTTTACATTGAAAATTCTCTTATTTGGTAGACTATTAATTACGCTTAACTATACTGATTATCGATTGTTGTCTTTATCGAATGGTGAACTGACCACAGGCTGTTGGATACGTTGTGGGTTTATTAACAATTTGTACCGTGATAATTAACATACATTGAAAAATGTATATTTCGAATAAGAAAATGAAAATTATTGAAATTTTATTGTGATAAGTAATTCATATGCATGTACGATAATGCAGTCTTTACTTTTCACATATTGCATTCACAAATAACTCATACAAATTGAAGATTGATAATATTGATATGCATGTTAGACGCAAACAAGTATTAAGGTAAAACATTTCACAAGTTAATATTTTTGTATTTTGCTGTCTTGGACATGTTAACGACGTGTTTGTTCGTAACGGCCAAATCTAATAAATTACAACTTTTGACTTGTGAAGAACATATAAGATATATAATTATGTAATACAATATGTTGATACGACGTCATAAAGTTTCCTGGTTTGGATCATGGAGGAGGGGGATCATCGACACGACCAGCGGTTTCGGGTCACGTGTGGACGGGAATCCAAATGTAACTTAAAAAGGATCAATTTAAAGCGACTTTGGTAGAACATAGACAAAACCACTCTCAATTTGGAGGTCATTAATCTGCCCAATCTGTCGTAAACAACCCCAAGGTGTATGAATGTCTCAAAGACTGGCACAACAAGAACTGTCTCTCACAAGTGATGAATGCCCCCTAAAGATGAGTCTCACAGTCTTTGTCCTCTCCATGTGCTCAATAATTGTGGTATGTAATTTTAAAATCCATGCGACACATCGGCTTGATGTGCTAGACATTTGTGCTGAGTTATTTTTAAATTAATCATTGCATGACAAAGTTATAGTCTGGACACGAATGTGTGCATATACAGGATTCCTTTAGCTTCAATATCTAAGTGTAACCTTGACCTTTGAGATAGGGACGTGGGTCTTGCACGCGACACGTCGTCTTCATGTGCAAAACATTTGTGCCAAGTTTTTTAAAAATCCTCCAATGCATGACAAAGTTACAGTCCAGAGACGAAGGTATGCATATATACAAGATTCCATTACCTTCAAACTCTACGTGTGACCTTGACCTTTGAGGTAGGGACGTGGGTCTTGCACGACACACATCGTCTTGATGTGCTCGACATTTGTGCCAAGTTATTTTAAAATACTCCAATGCATGACAAATTTACAGTCTGGACACGAATGTGTGCATGAATAAGGGATTCAATAACCTTCAAACTCCAAGTGTGACCTTGACCTTTGAGGAAGGGACGTTGGTCTTGCACGCCACACATCGTGTTGGTGTGCTAGACATTTGTTCCAAGTTATTTTAAAATACTTCAATGCATGCAAAGTTACAGTCCGGACACGAATGTGTGCATATATAGAGGATTCTAATACTCTCAAACTCAAAGTGTTACCTTGACCTTTGAGGTGGGGACGTGGGTCTTGCACGCGACACGTCGTCTTGATGTGCCAGTCATCTGTGCCAAGTTATTTTAAAATCCTTCAATGCATGACAGAGTTACAGTCCGGACACGAATTTGTAAATGGGGACGCACAGACGGACGGACGGTGCGATTTTAATATGCCACCCTTCCGGGGCATAAAAAGGTACCTAGAGCTATTCCCATCGACTGCCATTTCTAGTACAGTACCAATTGAATTTAATTTAATCTGACCGATCTTTCGTCAACAACCCCAAGGTGTATGATTGTCTCAAACACTGGCACTTTTGGCAGGGTACAACCTTTAATAAACAGTATCACAGGTGACTCATCCCTGGTATAAATGAACAATTCACCAACGATGTGTTCCCCGATATATCTGATTTTCACATTATCATCGAAACTATTATTTAATAACCGTTCTGAAAATGGAGGACATAAATCTGACCGATCTTTCGTCAACAACCCCAAGGTGTATGATTGTCTCAAAGATTGGCACAAAAGAGTTACCTAGTGCTATTCACATCGACTTCCATTCTAGCACAGTGCAAAATTAAGCAAAATGCACAACTTTAAGGGGCAAACTTTATCTTTGGTTTCAAATCAGGGCTGGTGTCTTAATACGGTCTTAAGGTAAATTTCTTTCAAAGCCTAATCTTTGTCATGTGAGTAACCTCTTTCCATCTCTTTTTTTACGGTCAGATCTGGATTTTTACTGGTACTGTGCATAAAAGTTTGTTCCTTGCCAAAAGTGGTGCACTGAAAGTATGCTTTGCACTAAATTCAAGGATAATGTGTATTGAAGTTGGCACCTTGCCAAAATGTTCTAAAATATATCACTAAATAAAAAATGACATTTTGAATTGAAGTTGGCACAAAACTGTGCTCAGTGACCCCATGCATCGTGTCGAATATCATCGTGATCCCACCCCGGAAACCTGAGGTGTTGTCATAGCAACTAGGGCACCGGTCTCGGGATAAAAATCCAGGTAACATAATTCCTCTTTACTGCTCATAGCAGATAAACAGTGAACATACGTCCGAAAATTATTGTGTAAGTCCCATCAACAATGTAAACGTACTTATAGCTCTAATATTACCAATTTTGATTTCGTTCTATCAATTTTGACCGTGATTTGTAATAAAAGACATTTTACGCTACTTTTAATATCGAAAATACCTGTGCATTATACTCAGTAGGGATTTTCTTTTTTGTTTTACAAATTGCAAAAAATATTAAATGCTGTCTGAAAATGCTTGTCGTCAAGAAGCGATAAAAATTGAAACACATGTGCCTTTCACTATCTACTTGATTTTGATAAAATTGTCAGGAAGCATCAACGCGAAGTCTTTTGGTTTTGCATTTTACACTTTTTGGATACGACCTCAAAGCTCAATGTCACAAGTGCCTTGTGAAAGAACATCTGAACCCCTGACTAGATTTAACTTAACAGGATACATTAGCATACAGTCTATCTATACACTGTATAAGTAAGGGTGATTATGGCAAAGGTCAGGATCACAAAGGACATGTTAAATCTTAAAACTCTTGCGGACTCGTTTTTGGTTTCTACGTTATGTTAGTATTTTTCAACAATCTAAATTCATGAGTAGCTCTTCGTTTCAAAAAGACAAATGGTATCAAACCTGTATGATGAAAAAATCATAATTCCTTTAAGGCCAATTAATGTTCCAAATATACATCACAATAATCACTAATATTGCCTGGAATTTTAAAAGTTTCGCTGTGTACGGTTGATGATATATCAGAACCAATCATTATGTCGCTTAATGTCGAGGAATTTTCTTTAATTCGATACGGGGTTTGAATACTGTTTTCTCAAAAGAGGCACTGCACAGAATGTCAAACATTCAAAGAAAATGACAGAATGAACACAAGGTGAAATATTGAAAATAAAATTGGTTATCATCATGATGAAAGATTATTCGTACCTTTAACAAGCATCTTACAATGTAAGATATCCTGTTTGTTATTTGAGGAACATCGAGAATAACTTTAAATCCATTTTTCTGTATTTCTAGATAAACAATAGGCAATGTTCGTCACGTATATAAGTCCAGGAGACAGCAGTTAATAAGAAGACAGAGACTATGTTAAAATAAGTATATAGTACATTCATACCTAGTCATTCAGCAGTGGGGCTACGTACTTATGGATTGACTGATACAGTACTGCCAACGGTAATGTTTACAACCGAGCCGCAACCGGAACCATTTAGAACCGCTACCGGACCGGGAACGAACCGGGGCGGACTAAGAGGGTGAAAAATGTATAGCGGTTATCTGAAATCAGGTTTAAGAATATATTTTAAGTGATTCTTTTCTTTTGCATGTCTGAAGTATATGGCTAAAATCATAATAACAGTACTAATTCATGAACAAAAGACTTAGTAAGCTAAACTTTGAAGGATTAAAGTTAAAATAAAGAATTTGATAAGATAAACAGGTAGATGCAAAATCCTTGTGTTTCGGATTGAACGTGATTACTTGTTACATTTACTGCGTGATTTTATATGACTACACTCAACAACTTTTCTAAGTATACACCTCAATTATGTGTAATATCAAAACCATTTTTAAAGATACGCTCATGAAAATTGGTCAACAAATTATTAGATTCATTCTTCTAATACTCGGTATAAAATTGATGATAATGAATGGCAACTTCATTGTCTTACAGAGTGTACGTCACCGCAAACCTTAATGTGAAATTCACAAAACCGTAAATTACGGTAATTATAAATTTGTTCCAAATTATCTAGAAAAGTTCAGTTTTTGTTACAAAAACGGGTTTTAATACCAATTCTAGATACGTTATATTCTGCTTTAATAAATGTATCCTCTAATCACTAAATGTAATGATGGATTTGATATTTCTAACCCTACTGGAATTTCCTTTCCCATGCATTTATCCAGCAAACCTCGTTAATTGATTCCATACAGTACTGTTTTTTCTCCAGATTTAAAGATTTAAATTTTCACACACCAAACTGACCATGAGTGATAAATGAGAAATACCGAATACAATTCTAGAACACGGGTACGTCGTAGCGACAAATGAGTTGAAAATGAAGTAAGGGTACTCATGTTATATCCAATCTTCATCCGGTTGAAATGCAGTTTAGGATTATAATCAGTTAAAACTTTCAAAATTCCTTTTTACACGTTACATCTGCCCAAGAACATCTTCTTAAAGGATTTAAATGAGCGAACATTGCCACAAGTCTGCCAATTTCATAGTAGTTAATCAAAAACGAGTGTCTGTTTTACGCGCAGATTGATCACAGTCTGGTAATTTTAACGTTTTTGTGACTTTTGAATATACATCGCTGCGGATCATAGTGTTTGGTACCTATCTTTATAAATCTGGTGGAATGTTAAATATATATCTTTGACCTTACAATTTTGAAATATTCATTAAAATATCTTTAAAATTGAATAAACTACAAGACTTCTTTTAGGTGTATACGTAGAAAAATGGTTGAGTGTAGTCTACCCACGATAATTATGTAATTTATATAATGCAGACTTATCGAAACGAAACAAGGATGTCACACTGTATTTTGTTTATTTACAAAGCAATTGTTTCGACGTTTGCTACTAGAATTAACTGTATACCCAGCTCACTTGAAGTCTTCATCCACAAAATAATCTGAAATTATAATATGTAACGATATATTACCAGTCAGGTGGTCATGTGCTAATAATTCTATTTTAAAACCAACGGGCAATTCATCGCCTTTCATTCTATTTCATATTTCTTTACTGCTGTTTCACTAAGCTGACGCCATTTGTTGTCACTGGTTAACATTTTTTTAACGAAAAAAGAATTGTAAGTTGAGCCAGCAAATCAGATCGCAGAACCACTAAACACTGATGGAAACGGTTCGTTTACCGGTTCCTAGCAGTCAACGGTCCGGTCCAAAAACGCAAACGAACAACAAACGTAACGGAACCGAAACGCTAAAATGGTATAAATTACCGCTGCCAGTACTGTATCAGTCTGAGTTATTTGGCCATATAAGACGTGCAAATACGACAAAATTATTCATCTCATACGTGTCGGCACAATAGCTTTGCACCTTGGCTGTGCACAAAGTTTGCATTTTGCACGTGGAAATATTGGCGGGAAAGAATGATTGTGTATTTGCTCATTCACCTTTTGTACACACCTGGGCACGCCGAAAAAAACACATTACTTAGACATTTGTTCAACTCCTAAAATCATTGCGCGAATGAATGTACGGGAATGATGTCGCGCAATCGGCATGTTTCAGACAGGTCAATCTTTTAGACAGGTATTAAAGTTAATCGCTTTTTATCAATATTTTTTTTTATTTACCAAAATGCATATTGCAAATATTTATTATTGTAAAAGAACCCACTGCTATTGCTGAATTTGTAATCACTTCAATCATTTGCATTATATCCTTTATCGGATAAATGTCGCAAATCATAATTATTGGTGTTGTAGGCTTTGGAGTACCCTGATAAAGGATACATGCGGTACTTTCTGAATGAACACAATTTCAATAAATTCGACAGACAAATTGTGTTTAGATACAAAACATTTAAATACAGAAATGCAAATGGTTCATTGAAATGCAAGCTAACATGGTAATTTTTCCACACCATGTTGTTACATTTTATATTTTTAATTTCTGCCAAAATAATTTAGATACTATATAAGAGACTGTCAAATACTTCAAACAAAAGTTACAAAACTACTTTATGCAACTTCTGTTTAGATAAGAACTGAAATTATGTTGCATTATGTTTGTTTTACAGCCTTCTGTCAGGACTTATGAAGAACTTCCCAAAACTTTTCAAGTCTTTTCAGATACATGTATGTTACATATTACATAACCTCCCTTCCATTAAACAACACAACCAGTTGGTGATCTACTTCTGTGTACTGTATGTCATAAGGTACAGGTGTCTACAGAAACTTCCTTGGGGCATTATCATAAAGTAAAAAGGATTAAAACTGTATAGATAGATAGATAGATTGATAGATTGATAAATTGATAGATTGAAATATTTATTTTAGTATATCACAGATGTACAAACATGGTTAAAACAAACATGATGCATACATATACAGATATGTATACACAAGTTTATAAACCATGATATGCACATCAATACCAAGGATAACACAAAAAAGGGAAAAGTGATTCTCCCCCTTATTTTCATTGTGGTCCTTGACATTGATGGCACACCACGGAAAGGCACGATTATTTACTTCAAATGAATCAATGGTATCACATTTGTATAATATCACAGACCTAGGTTATTACAACATCAATTTATGGATGAGATCAAAGTACTGTATAACAAAAAACATCAGTTATATGAGCATCAATCAGTATTATGACACTAAAAGCACAGACTAGATTAAAAAGTAATATACCAAATATACCTATTCAAGCATTAAACTTAAAAATGCAAGTAGATCGTTATGAATGATGAAACACTAAAACAAAAATACAAAGAGATCGTTAAGAATGATAAGACATAATGTTAAAACTAGGACAAAAAATGAAGTTTGACGGCTTCCTTAAAATGCTTAAAAACTGTAATAGTACGTATCAACTGTGGCAAGTTATTCCAAAAGACACACCCCTGATAAGCAAAATACTTTTTACCAAATCCCTTCACCTTGGGAATACAAAAACAACCACTGTCATTAAAATTTAACCTGGATGGATCATCAGGATTGGGACACGAGGTTACCCTAAACCTTGTACAATGAGTGTGTAATGAGTGTACAGGGTTAAAATGTTCACCCAGGTTATCTGGAGCTACGCCTGACTTAACTTTGAAAACATGACCCAAAATAATTTGGTTTACCCGTTTTTCAACTGGTAACCACTTTAAATACCTAAACTGGCCTGGACCAACATGAATCATAGAATCCATATTCAAGACGAATCTCACTAATTTGTTTTGGGTCGTTTGAAGTCTATTTTTCAACAACTGTGTCAAACTTTGGTACCAGAAAGAACAGGCATAATCAAAGTGGCACTGGATGAGGGATGTAACCAATAGCTTTCTTGTATGTTGTGTTAGAAAATCACGCTTTCTATATAGAAACTTTCACCTAGCGTTGGCTTTACTAATTACCGACCTTGCCATAGGCTCACCAGACAGGCTTTGGTACACAGTGGCGCCAAGATATTTAACTGAATGGACAGCATCAATAATCTTGCCATTACATAATATTTTCATACCGGAATGAGACCTTATTTTAGGTTTTGAGCCAAACAAAATGGACTCTGTTTCGCCTATATGCAAAGATAACTTGTTACAAATAAGCCATTCACTGACTGTTTCTAGTTCACTGGTTAACACAGTTTCAATCTGGTTTTTACTTTTACCTGTAACCAATATGCCAGAATCATCAGCATATAAAAGTAATTTATTTTTTACCACTGCTGACATGTCATTGACGTAGATTAAAAATAAAAGAGGACCAAGTATGGACCCTTGGGGGACACCACATGTGATACTAGAGAGAGAAGATGGTGTACCAGATACAGCAACCAGTTGATGTCTATCACATAAGTATGACCTAAACCATCTGACGGCATCTTCACTTAGCCCAAGGGCTCCAAGTTTTATCAATAGAATACTTTGATCAACAGTGTCAAAGGCCTTCTGGAGATCAAGCAGTACCACCCCTACCATATGACCTATCCATTTGGAATCTTATATAGTCAGATAAGTGTACAAGACATGTATCTGTAGAAAACCCGCACCTGAACCCAGACTGAAAACTATATGATATTTTTTTTTTCAACCAGATACTTTTCAAGTTGATCATATACAATTTTTTCAAATATTTTTGATACAATACTAAGAATTGACACCGGTCGATAATTACCAACCTCAGTCTTGTCATTTTTCTTAAACAAAGGAACAACACGGGCAGACTTTAAATCATCCGGTACTACGCCTTGAATAATGGACAAATTGACAATATGAGTGAGAGGACTAGCTATGATGGAGGCACTGTCCCGTACAAATCTAGCTGGTATTTGATCTAGACCAGTAGCTTTATTAGCACTGAGCTTATTTAAGTACTTTAAAACATTGTTTTCTGATACAACTGAAAAAGAATAACTATTAGGTACACAGAGTCATAAAACCCCTCTGAAGCCATAAGTCAATCACTTAACTTTGCTAAAACAAGAAATTGATTACTGTTATTGACAATACTGAGAAGAGTCTAACATTTGCCTTTTAGCAGCATTAGATGTGTCTTGTTGCACAGAAGGAAAGTATTAATTGTTTAAGCATGGACATGATGGATCCTGCATTTAATTGCCCATTGATTTGGAAAAGAAATGTAAATAAATGAAAACTTAATAAAAAATAATAAATTAGTGTTCATGTGCACCATTAAAGATGTGAAATCATATATTCAGTACAAACATGTAAACCGAAAAAAATGGTTATGCATCCATAGAATAAAAAGTTAGGCTCGCAAATTAATACAATTATTAATACCAAGAATCGTGATGCACTTACATACATTTTACTAAAAACATATTTTAGTATACAAATAATGTCTTAAGTATTACCATATATGTTTGTAGAAAAAATGTATTTATTCTCTTTTTTTCCCCAATCATTCGATACACTAATACTTCTAAACTTGTCATGCCAGTACTTCAAGCCGGAATTGGTAAAAACTAAATAAAAGGATCAAGCCCACTTTGTTATCAAATGATCAGTTTTCATAAGATTCTTCATCGTAGAGTTTGCTGAGGAAAGTTCAGTTACGTCTTATAATTTTTTGCCCAAAATGTTGTTATGTCCCTGACGTACGCTGAGATGACTTTTGCTTCATAAATATGTAAAAATTAACTCCTATTAGGGATATAGGGCCATCTAGGCCTTCTTGTTTCTTACTCTTTCAGTGTTATGGTAACACATTTCTCTGGGGTAGCTGGGAGTTTTCATTTCAAGATATAAATTGCCAGAAAATCTGAAATGTTGTCTGTTTTTTTATGATATTAAGGAAGTTAACATATATTTTTTTCTTTCAAGAGAGAGGGAAAGATCAAAGAAGTTTGCTTTGGTGTTGTTTGACATCGATGAGTGTACATCAGTCGTACCAACAAATAAGCTAAAAACTGATACTCTTTCAGTGTCAGTGACTTGTCCTGTTTTGTACGGATCAAGAACCTTGGAAGTGGAAATTTTAGAACTTTCAGATACACGTATATAACTTAATAGTCTCTAATTCAAAATGATACATTCAAGCATAAAATAGTAAATGCTAAAATCAACAACAAAATATAAATATAGATAGCAATTATCATAATTCAATTGAAACTGTTGGTTTAGTTGTTTTAACGACACTTATACGCTTTATGGTTATGTTGAAATTTGAAGCGTTTAATTTCTCATATACAGAATACTTGATCGGAATTTAAACTGGGACCTTTCAAAATACTATTTGTCTTAAAATATTTTATATATTTAGACAGTTTAGGGAACTTCATTTTCTCACACAAAACCTAAGAGCCAGCAGTTTTAACCAACAGACATCAACTTAGTACCAAATGTTTCAGCTCTTGTATAAAACAGGTTGTATACTGTTTTAACTTGCCATAACATAACAGTACATGAAAAAGAGCATGCACACCCAGAACACTTGACATATTATGAATTATAAAAATTACAACAAGTGTTGTCCCTCACAAGTGACGAATGCCCCCGACGGAGGTGTCTCACAGTCTTTGTCCTCTCCATTTGCTCAATAGTTGTGGTATGTACATGTAATTTTAATATCCATGCGACACATTGGCTTGATGTACTAGACATTTGCGCCGAGTTATTTTTAAATCAATCAATGCATGACAAAGTTACAGTCCGGACACGAATGTGTGCATATATACAGGATTCCATTACCTTCAAACTCTAAGTGTGACCTTGACCTTTGAGACAGGGACGTGGGTCTTGCACGCGACACGTTGTCCTGATGTGCTAGATATTTGTGCCACGTTATTTTAAAATCCTTCAATGCATGACAAAGTTACAGTATATCGAATGTGTGCATATATAGAGAATTCCATTACCATCAAACTCCAAGTGTGACCTTGACCTTTAAGGTAGGGACGTAGGTCTTGCACGCGACACATTGTCTTGATGTGCTAGACATTTGTGCCAAGTTATTTCAAAATTCTTCAATGCATGACAAAGTTACAGTCCGGACACGAATGTGTGCATATATAGAGGATTCCATTACCTTCAAACTCCAAGTGTGACCTTGGCCTTTGAGGTTGGGACGTGGGTCTTGCACGCGACACATTGTCTTGATGTGCTAGACATTTGTGCCAAGTTATTTAAAAATCCTTCAATGCATGACAAAGTTACAGTCCGGACACGAATGTGTGCATATATAGAGGATTCCATTACCTTCAAACTCCAAGTGTGACCTTGACCTTTGAGGTTGGTACGTGGGTCTTGCACGCGACACGTCGTCTTGATGTGCTAGACATTTGTGACAAGTTATTTTAAATCCTTCAATGCATGACAGGGTTACAGTCCGGACACCAATTGTAAGTGGGGACGCACAGACGGACGGACGGACGCACACTCATGCGAAGGTGTTATTAGGTGGTATTTCCATTGTTCTCGAACAATAGAGTGACCACTTAAGTAACAAAAGAATGACCACTTAAGGGACAAAACACTGAATGAAGACAATAGATTTCTATTGTCTTAGGCCACACCTCCTACCACCTAAGGTACACAGCATGCGTGCGGACGGACGGTGCGATTTTTTTATGCCACCCTTCGGGGGCATAAAAATGATATGTATGATGTCAGATTCCGTTGAAGATCTCAATGTTTTTGAAAATGATTGGTCAGTGTCATGCAGGTCACTAGCACTTGACAAGGAGAAAAAACTGGGATTGAATGGTGTCTTTTTGAAGATTTGGCCAAGTGATTGTGTTGAGGTAATAAATTTCTTTCATTTTTAAAAAAAATGAAGTTATGTTCTGCTTACATTCAGCTTTAAAACATGACCATATAATAAGAGATATCCCTGTCCATTTGAGGTAGTTATCAGGGTAAGGTTTCAACTCCAAAGCTTCAAGAGAATAGATACATCAGAGGACATAATAGAATTTTTTACGTTACCTTGTCTCTTTATCAAGAATAAATATATCAGAGGACATAATACAATTTCATACTTTACTTTGTCTCTTGATCAAAGGTCAAGGTTGAACATATTACATTGAATAACTGACAAACTGTTGGGCATAGACTCCTTGCACATGATAAATTATTTTGTCTTGACCTCATATAAACCCAACTGAAGTTGAGTTCACTAGGTCAATAATCAAAACATAATTTTTTCTTGAACTTGAGAATATTTAGATGTACATTATAGAATCTTCAAATTTCAAAGGTAAGTTTTTTCTTGACCAGTAAGTGTTCTAAAGAAAAGCTTAAATGTTATTTAAAACCACCTGTATGTATTCTATACGAATTGTCAAACATTGAATGTACTGATGGATCAAGAGTAAGTCAAGAACTTCTGCAAGAGGAATTAGTTGACTAGGTATTTATTATTGAACATTTTTACCAGATATATGGTTTAACTAAAAATATATATGGCATTGTTCATTTGTCTGTAATAACATTTGCAATACTGCAGTCCGTCAAGATCATAACTCAAGGTCAAAGGTCATAAAATATTAAAGACCCAGGACCACAATTACAAGTAGTTCTAATTTTACCAAGATATACGTCTTACTATTTGAAATGACCTTTATTCATACGAAAACATTCATAACTTTTGTTTTTAGATCTATTAGTATAATGTTAGAAATATATAGCAATATCATTTTCAATGATTTTGCAGAAATATGTGATTCTTAGGTAACTATTTCTTACGAAAAAAATGACTTAAATACGAAAGAAAGGCATATTTCAACATTGTTTTAGAGTAAAAAGAACATGGTTCTATCTACATGCCACCAGTAAAACTACTTTACTATCAGTATTTCAATTAAGTGAAAGAGATTCTCGGACTTTAGACTGTATTCAATGCGGAATATAAATTCAAACAGGCATTACATCTGTTTGTGTTGAATTTCATCTATTACTAGTACAATAGAATCTCAGATTCCGGACCCATGAAATTCCCTGCACCTCAACATTGGTTCATATAAATGTATGTCTGACCAGAATTTCAAGGTTCTCCTGTATTCTGCTCTTGTTGTGATTGGTTTGAGTCAAAACTCCAGCTGTACAGCTCCATAAATTTATGAACTTAATTCAAATTTACTTTCTCATATAGTGTACCATTTTAACACTTCAACATATACATGTATTTCCAAATGTAACTGAATAACACATTTTCTTTTTGTAGCCATTAAATGAGATCAGTTTACAATCACTCAGGGAAAAGGTGAATGAAGTAAGACAAAAAAAGAAGGCATCTACTGCTAAGAAGGACACTTCAAAAAGTCGCAAAGGGAGTGACGTTAAACGAGGAAAACAGAAGGCAACTTCTGCTAAGAAAGCCACTTCTATAGTGGAAAAGGCAATGTTAAGAAAGTACCAACAAAAAGAAAAGCAGCTGAAGAGCAGACTGTTACAGTCACCAAACGAAAAACAGTAAGGAAAATTACTTCTCTGATTTAGGCAAAACTGCATAAATATCCAAAGTTAATTCCAATCCATTTACATAGAAGGAGCATTGTCTTGTGGCCCTCCTTAATGAAATTATATGAAAGGAAAGCCCCTGAAAGTGCCCCTAGAACATAACTGTCAGTACAATTATGTTTCCTGGTGACCAGTATTAAGAACTTGATGTGATATTATCAGATAATCAAACATTTAATCTTGGACATAATTGTCAATTGACATAAGTGATCAGTGCAGCACCAGGCACTGTTATGCTTTGTCAGGCAAATGTTAATTAATGTTCTTTATCTTTTTTCAGGGCACCAATGATCGAGCAATAACTGTTGTATTTGAAGGGTCAGGTGATTATACAAACGAGGAGTCCGTTCATCAACGGTCGCCATATTATTTGGAGGGGTTGAGCGAGGACCAGAGTGAAATTGTATTAAACAGTGTCGAGGAACACAGTATGGGCTGCGCTCAATGGCAGTTCAAACGGATCCGGTATTGATATTCACGAGCGAAGATGAGATAGCTGAAGCATTTTGGAAATCAAGTTGTTATTGTAAAGGACAAATCAATTATCTTGAGGTCACTGACACCAAGAACAGAAAAGTTAAAAAAAGAACCGAGTGTTGCCACTGATCAAGAACAGCATTTTCAAGAGGCACAGGCAAACAGTGAACAGGCTAGTGAACAGGAAGCACAGGTAAACACAAACTCAATCCAAGAGGAAGAACCAAGTTTAATAAATAAAAGCCAAGAACAGCTTCAAGAAACTTCAAACGCCAACAGAAAACTTGATGCGATTCTGAAGATACTAAAAGACTCATCTATGCCCAGCAATCTCCCTAGCAAACATATACAATTAGATGATCCAGAGGCTCGTTCTCTGCCAGCATTCAGTGCACCTTTACCCAGTGATACAGATAAAATGTTTCAAATTAAAGACGTTAATTCCAAGGAGAATCCAGAGGCTCATTCTCTCCTAGTATCCAGTGCACCTTTTTACAATTAATTACACCTCAAAACTAGTCCGGATTCATCTGAAATACTATCTTCAATTGACAAATCTGAATATCAAGAATATTTTGAAGCAACACCTTTGATCAAGTCAGTGTTTGTAAGTAATGGTCTAGTCACAAATAACCTGCCAACCTGCAGCCAGCCAATTAAATTCTAGATTGAAAAAGATCATGCTACCTGCCAACAGTTTAACAGTGAAAACCTGAACAGTGACCCAGAAATGGTAGATAATAAGGAAAATACGTTTTTTTTATTCTCCACCAGCTGAATACTAGTATATCACCATTAATTATAGTGACATGTTACAAAAAGAAAGCAGATATGAATCACCTAACAGCAGATATGTGGAAATTTCATCAGCTAGCGACATGATGCACATTGAACAATACAGAGACTTAAGGATTGCCAGAAGCATCCAAAGATCAGTTAGGATGAACTCCGTGTCTGCAGGTCACTTTGCCTGGAATATTGCACAACATGTTTATTCAGAGAACGAACTTGCCGGCAGGAACTGTTACGGGAAAAAAGGGAAAACGCCTCTTTCTCCAAGAAGACTGATGGGTATAAAATTACCTGTTGCTGACAATTTTGGTGATAGCCAGTCAGGGTGGTCAGAAGCTGTGTGCTGTATCAGCCAAGGACTAAGATATAAATTTAAAAGCAAAAATGAGCAAGTGACACCATCTTTTAATAGAATACGAATTCCGACGCCACCTTAAGATTTGGAAAAATAAAGAAATAACAGTACTGAAAACTCCATTTATAGCAAACTCCTTGGGACCATTTTAATTTGTTCATTATATCTTTGTAGTGTTATATCCATATATCATTTCTTTATGAAATACATAATGAAAAAAACTTGGTTAGAGAAAATGTGTTATATATATCTGCAATAACCTTATATTCTGAATTTTTATATATATAGTTATCTGTACTAAGCTAGTCTCTATAACAAGACCCTTTATACCATGCAATTTATCATTTTGATTGCACATATTGTAATTATTTGATTTTGATACCAGATGATCTTAGTTGTACTGGTAGTGGCAGTCAACTGTACTAGAAATAAATTTTAAGAAACATACTATAAACTTTACTTACCTGGTAATTTTTTATGTGATTTTTATCACGTTATGCGTTTACTCAAGCTATTAGGAATGTGCCTGATAACACCTGTTTGGTTTTCCATGTGATCTTATATTGTTTAAAATTGATGTTGCTTTACGAGTTTAACATCCATTCCAAATGCGTCTTTGGTCATTTTAACAAGCAGTAGTGGTAGAAGCAGTACTAGACTCAAAATGAAACAGAGTGTTCCCCAATATTTCGATCCACTTTGGTATTTGGTGAGAATGTTAAGCTTGCCATTTCTGGGACAAGTTCTAAACTAGTTCAGGTGGGATTAATCTAAAGAAAACTAGATCATATAGTCAAATTATAGAAAAAATTGTGACCACTCTACAAGGCAAGTTTTGTACCCAATGACCTTTACAATTAGTCAGAATGTATGCAACTCTAGGTCAAATTGGGTCAGGTGGAATCATTCAAAATGGTAGTGAGTGATTTGATAGGCCACAATTTATACACATAAGCCTTGACATAAGTTGGAATGTATGTAATTTTTAACTCCATGTCAAGTTCGAAACTTGGCTATTTTTGGCAAATACTAGGTCATGTAACAGAATGACTCTATTTTCTTACCAGTGTAATAAAAACATTATTTGTCATCCAGTATTGCACACTTCATGAAAAGAACACATTAAATAGTCCTAACATTCATCTATATTCTGTTTCCTATTTTGCTTTTGTGGTAACAGTTGAAGTAAAGGTGAATACTTCAATGTGAGGTCATTATGGCTTATGATGTTACTATGAGATGAATAGGCTATCTATCTCCTTTTGTAATTAAGAAATAATAAATGCCTCCCTGTATTTTATCGTTGAATAAAATATAGTCAGGAATTTGGATGCGTAGTAATTAAATCACGAGTGCGTAGCCTAACCCTAACCCAAAGAGATATCTCACAGTCTGTGTCCTCTCCATGTAATCAACAATAGTGTCATGTAATTTTAAAATCCTTCCATGCATGATAGAGTTACCATGTAAAAAGGACTCCATTACTTTTAAATTCCTATAACTTTGACCTTTTATATACTATTCATTAGTGCTAAGTACAAAATCCCTCAATGCACGACAGAGTAACAGTCCAGACATAAATGTTGGCATATAAATAGGATTCCATTACCTTTAAACCCCCAAAGTGTGTACTTGAAGGTAGGGACCTGGGTCTTGCAGGCCATATGTGGTCTTGATCTACTGAATATATGTGCCAACTCAGTTCGAAGTCACTCAATGCAAAACAAACAAACTGTCCGGACACCAACTTTTGTAGACATAAATGTGTATATACTGTGCATATATACA